>JAPYYZ010003297.1:0-11790 GCA_030522705.1 Eretmocerus eremicus | reverse complement strand
CTGCCCTGCTACCGGTGCAGGTCCAACAGCACCCTCAAGGGGTGCGATGGCACCAACTGGACCATTAACTGGACCATCAACTGGTGGGGCTGGTGCATACCTTTCTGCAGCAGCTGCTGGGACTTGTAGAGGTGGTGGAATTGCTCCATTGAAGTATGGTGCCACACGTCCTGCAGCAGCTGCTCGAGCTTGTGGACCTGGTGGAATTGGTGCATTGGCATATGGTGCCCCAAGCCCTGCAGCAGCTGGTGGAGCTTGTGGAGCTGGTGGAGCTACTCCATCAACATTTGGTGCCACAGGTCTTGCAGCAGCTCCATGGTTTCCTCGTTGTGGGACTGCAGCAGCCCCATCGATATCCATTCGAGCCACTGAAAAATCAAATAAACATTCAATAGCCTGATTTGAGATGACCCTTGAATAAGATCATATTTTCATGATCAAAGTCTTGAAAAGAGTTGGTGAGTCAACTGAGAGGAACTAGAGTAATTTTCTTGAGCGACACATGATGCTCGCCAAGATCATGCTAGCAAGTATGAGGGGAAAACTTTTTTCTTATACATGAGAAAGCTTCATGAAAATTATAACATAATTCTAAAAAATGTGATTTTTTACTTTACTTACAGTCATTCCGTTCATTATTCAAAAATTCATCAATGGCATTGATGGCATCCATTATTTGTAGAGCAGAAGTAGCTGACAACTAGAACATCAAAATGAAATTCATGTCTATTAATTAAGCAATCGACATCCATATGTGATAATCCGGGAAAGACCACTCATCTCGAAATCGATTGAATAATCAAGATTGACTACATTTTTGGGTGCGATTAGGTAGCTCGTCATAGAAGCGCGTGCATGCTTGTGAAGAATTGAAATTGGAGCAGAGTTTGGAGATAATCATTAATCAGATTCCTACAAAAGTATCTGAAGTGAATCTATTTTATTTTAATATTAGTAAGGATTTAGATTACCTCTTGATTGCGTAGATATCTCCGGATTCGCTTCCCGATTTTCGCCTGAACCAAAGTAAACAGCAGCCACTTTGACCAATATGCTGGTACATTCCCGACGGACTTACTTCAAGGTTCATCTACAGTTCTGAGAGAGATTCCCACTCATTCCATTGGAGAAAATAATTTCGTAGAGAGATTCCCACTCATTCCATTGGAGAAAATAATTTCGTAAACGTTTCTATCAAACTCTGAGAATAATCAGAATCTCGTGACCTCAGTTGATTTTTCTGCTCATTTTGACAAGGTTTGGATTAAAAACTAATTTTTCAAGCTATCTCTCAAAAATACGAGATCGGGCGAGTCGCATTGGAAACCAGCCTAAATCGGAACTAGGACGCAGAAGACTATCGAGAGCCTCCGACATTGTAGGAATAGCCTAAATAAGAAAGTAAACAATACCGATGTAACCTCCGTGTAAAGACTTTCATATATAAACTTGGTGTGATCGAATCTGAACGAGAATTATAGCTTTCTACAGAATGATTCTGGTTGGATAAATACTGATTTAGTACAGCAAAGATATGACTAGATGGTATTATAACTGTCTGTGGTGAGCATCAGTGATTCATTCTGAACCACTACTGCAAAAGTATATTCTCAGCTTTTGCTCAATTAGCAGTAGAGGTGAGTTATTGACTATCATTTCCATAATCTACATGCATATCTTATTTCACCTTCCACTCCCCCATCAGCCTAAAATCAGTCACTGCAACTGTTCTACATCATGTCTATACATTGACTGTCAACAGAGTTGAGTTGGGTTGTTTTTCTGACTCTGTAGTGGAAATCCCTACTGGAGTATGTTTCTCTTACTTCCTCATTACAATAATGAGTGGAATGTTCGAGAGAGAATATTCATTGTTTATTCCAAACTTATTTTGGACTGATTTTTCCACATCCTCTGCACATTTCTCTTGGCATCTTTTTCATCCACCAATGCTCAAAGATCTACTTCAAGATTGATAGCCTAAGAAAATGTCTCATTGGGAAGCACTAGAGGTGGTTTCTAACATCTTTTTGTGTGAAGAAAGTCAACCTAGTTTCAGGAACATCGGTGTTTTAAAAATTCTTTGCGAGCAGACTCTCACAACCAGAATTACTGAACGAGCATTGAGAATGGAAGATATGTGTCTATGCAGATCCTTCTTATTACTCACCGAGTCTTGGTTGGATCCATCGCACAAGCACAAATGAATAGAACTGAGGTCTCAAGCTCTTTTAGTCTTGAATTATTGTCATAGTAATAGAATTGACTTGTTTATTTGGAACATGAGCAGATAATTTTCCTCATTATGAGCCTCATTCTTCTGAGATTCAAAATATTGACCAAATAGTCAGTTTTACAATAGGATTTTTTTGTTGATAGGTTTTGCCAGTTACCCCTTATTTGTAATTGTAAGGAGGTATTCTGGTGAATTAGGTTTGCATCTCATCTTCGTACAGAGTTGAGCTCTTATATGAGTGATTCCGCGGAAAGTTTGATTTTTTAAGGCCAAAAATGTCCACGGGTGCGATTTGGGTGGAAAAATTATTTAAGCCCCAAGTGAGTTTCGGGTAGTTCATAGAGTTGATCCTGATATGTTTGAGTATCAGAAATAAGTATCCAGAGTTACGCAGGCCAAGGTGAATCTCAGGGAAAAGTACTGCACGTTTTAAGGGCCCGAGAGGGGGACAGAATTGACAGGGACGGAATTGACATTTCCCTCTCCACATCAATTCGAATCTCATTTTTCAAAATGGACCAAAAATGCCTAGCTTCACGGTACACGGTTTTGGTATACGACGCGATTTTTTCATAGCCATAAAAGTGTCTATGGATTTCACGTATTCTCGGTTTCAAAATTGTAACCAGGTCTCGTTATACGCGGCCAAGGGAATGTTTATTCCCAGTTATATCCGACAACTTTTGCGATGGTCCGATTCTTGCTTTCTTACATCGAACAAAAAGCTATGTGCACTCTAAGAAGATGATGAAAACGATTGAATAGAAAATGTGCATTCACTCTAGGGATGAAGTTGCGTTCACCTTGTGTATATCTTCTTATCCCAACCGGATTCAATCAGTATTAAATCAAAACTTGAAAACCGCACACATCTCATCTGACTCAATATACCATTTTTCAATGAAACTATTTCACGATTCGTTCTACGCAGTTTTCGTTTGAGAGGTAGTTAAATTAGTCCTAAAGGAAAACGATGAAACCTCGATAGTTACAGAATTCAGCCACGAGTATTCGCAACGTGACTTCTTGACCATGCATCCTGCACTCGATTCCGAAGAACCCACGGAGCGCTTGGGCCCTAGAAAATGTCCATTGTGTCACATTCGGTGACACATTGATCGCTCGACTTTCTGAACTGCGCCGGGCAAATTGGTGTAATTGATATATCGCGACAGTAACTAACCATTCTGAGCCCAAAAGGAATTATTACGATCAGCTAAGAGATTGACTACATCTCTATACATTTCTCCGCACTATGAGCCACGATGAGACACATTTTCCATTTCATAGAACATGAAAGATCGCGGATTGTTGGTCGTTTAGAATGCGACTCAGGCACAACAGAATATGGTTGGAAGGGTTCCGATTGACTTCTTTGATCCATTACCATTCGTATCGGTGAAACCTATGACACGGAGTGTGACATTTTCTGCCCCTCCCCTAAAAATGGCCGAATCTTGATTCTTTTTGGCATACAGTAGGGCCGAAGAGCGATTATTACTCCTGGCTTGATCGGACGAAAATTGGCGCTCAGACGCCCTCAGATCAAAAATTAGAATCTAGGAGTGATTCCGTCATAATTAAGATTGTCCGCGTTCAAGGCTTGCTCAAGCCTTCGCGACTCTCAATAATCGACGTTCAAATTTTGTATTCTGTTTATCCAGTAAGCTATCGGACTCTCTATATGAGTGATTCCGCGGAAAATGTGATTTTTTGGGGCCAAAAATGTCCACGGGTCTGATTTGGGTCAAAAATATATTTTAGCCCCAAATGAATTTCAGTCGGTCAATGAAAATAACTTTGACATGGTTTGGCATCAGAAATGAGTATCCAGAGTTACGCAGCCCGAGATAAATTTCAAAGACAACTACGGCATGTTTTAAGGGGCCGAGAGGGGATGGAATTGACAGGGACGGAATTGACATTTCGCCTTTAAAATGCTCTCACAACTCGGGGACCAATCGTGCACTATTTTCCGCACATATTTCACCTAATGCCACCAAATACTACGAAAAAATGCGTTTCACTAGCCGATACAGTATTTAGGGTAGCGGCACACCGGGGGGACGAAATTTACCGAAAATTCTGTACGCAATTCGAAGAAAAAATTCAAACTGCCTACTACTGCAGAAATTCGATTCTAGAGCCGCTCTACCGTATTTATCCAAGCTTTTGGGATGTCCCGATGATAACTTGGCCGGTATAAAGGGCCATATGGACGATTTGGGCGTTTGCCGCCGTGACTACTGCTGGACCATCAGTTTAGGTGAAATCTCTGGACAAAATGTCATCTGCCCGTACGAAAGCTGAATTTCAAATTTTGACTTGTATAATGGTGAAATGTTTTAATCCAAAGTATACAATTTGGAATAATGATTGGGCGTAGGTGTTAGTGACTTTGAATTGGCGCAGTGCTGGTTTTTAGAGCGAAGATTGTGTTTTGGACAGGGGACGGAATTGACAAAATGTCAATTTGACTCCTAATTCTCTAATATAAAAAACGGAGGCTTCAAAAATCACTCGAAAACCAACTACAACTTTGGGTATCAATAGAATACACTCTAGAAAATTTTGATCGCAACGATTAAAAGTCGCGGAGGCTTGTGCGAACCTCGGACGCAGAAAATCCCACTTTACGCGGAATCACTCATATATTTGACGAATGAGATGTTCAGGATCATATATTGGACCTAGTCCATATTTGAAAACTGGGAAGAATGAGGCTTGAAGCTCCTCTGAAACACACAAATAATGAAAATGACTGCAAGTGAGAACTTTTCTTCCGCTTCTAAGATGATTTCCAGCTTATAAAAAATAATCTAAAAATGTTTTCAATCCATTGTTTCATCACAGCAAGCCAACATCTGCGAAGGCCTGGAAATAGACTCATTATTAGTCCACTATGATCCTGAACAATTCAAGTGAAGCAAGGAATTCTTTCATCTGAATCATATCCCACGATAACACTGTTATTTGTCCAATTTACAAAACTTTAGTAGCCATGGAATTTCATGTTAATGAAATCATTGACACCATCATTTCCCTTGAGCAGTAACAAAATCGTCTTCCATCAATAAAACCATGATAAAGTCAACCAAACTCAAAAATTCATCAGTTAAAGGATTATCTCGCAGTGTTTATTATCCATGCATATCGGTGATTCCGCGGAAACTTTCATATTTGAGGGTTCAAAACATGCCTAAGTCAAATGAAGGTTCCGAATGTTTGGCGATGGATATTCCGACTTCGTAGTACATTTAAATATGAATTTACTCGCACGCTAAGGTGAGCACAGCGCTGCTCGATATTTATCCATAACAATACAATCCGAGAAATCATGGTTTTTCAGCAAACTATTCGCATTTCTCCTCAGTCTCTTGTCAACTTCAGAGCCAACTCAAATTTTTCTCGGAGTAAATATAGAATCGACGTAAAAAAAGGCTACATTTCCAGAAAAAGCGGTCAGATTTAGTGCCGGACATCATCCCTATGACTTACCCAGTTATTTTGAGATAATAAAGTGATTTTTTTTCATCGGAAACTCTCTTAACTCGATGATTGTGCATCGAAAAGATCTTTGATGCCCTTGAAAATCATAAATGTAACCCTCGATGATTTGGGATATCGGGTGTTGGTGGTCAAAGAATGTGACAAGTGATTTGTATAATGCGAAAAAGATATCGAGGCCACAAAACGCAGACAGATTGAGTTCGCACCCATCTCGATTATGACTCAATTTTTTCCCTATTTTTCGCTCGGAGCATCAGGCGGCTCTCATCATATACTTTTTATGTAAAAGAGTCCAAGTATACTCATCATTCGTTGTTTAATATTCACTCTAATACGATGGTAGTGTTCACAATAGACATTCGTACCTCGTTTAATCGACGAGATACTCGACGAAGTCCGGCAACAATTTTCCTTGTTCAGAACAACTTTGAGTCATTGATTCATTCACAAACTTCACTTCAATATCTCTCATATTAGGACTTTGCAGTGTTATTCTTACGAGGTATTTCCAACTCTTGTGACCTGAACATGATCCTGCAAACTACCACTCGTCGTTAACTAGAATCTCGCTTACCATGCGCAACCTAGAATCCGAATTTTCTGAAAATCAATGATTACAGGGTACGGAACTGACATTTAGGCAATGAAATCGATTTCACGGCGAAACGGCGTAAGCTACAGCTTTCAAACTTTAGAGATTTCATATGACCCCCAGATACTTCGAAAAAAGTTTACCAGGACCTTCGGGCCTGCTTGTTTAGCAGTTGTAGAAAAACGATACGGAACTGACCGATGACCTTGACAGAACGTGTTTTCCACAAGTTATCGCCCCCCGACGGTTGCGCATCAATTATTTTCCAATGCCTGATTGCATAGAAAAGTTCAATCTGGTCGTCAACTATAAGGGAAAATTAGTATCGAAAGGTGTAAAGTAGGGGAAGTCACTTTTCATCGAGGAAAACGGAGGTAATAGGTCTTCAGGGAAAAATCTGTCACGAAATGAATGCCCTTGTCTTGCAGATCGAAGATCGACTTTTTGCATTGTTAGCTATGTCATTCGACACCTAATATCGTGGCCTTTCAGGTAATTCAGCTAAAAAGATTTTTAAAACTCATAGCGCGATTTCTGCCGCAGATATTGACCGTAAAAAGTGAACGCCACAAGGTACGGAACTGACTTTTTGGCCTATTTTTGGCAATAACTTTTGAGGGTTGCACCCTTGGATCGCAAATCTAATGACTGCGCCAGGAAGAGCACCGAAAAATACTTTGAAAAATGATATCCTTGGATTTTTTCCGAAAATTTTTCGGATCTAAAACACGAGGCACATGGAATTTTGAAGTTTCTGCGGAATTACCGATATGGTTGCTGGACATGTACAGCTTCTAAAAAACGTATGAGTGATTCCGCGGAAAGAGGGATTTTCTGCGTCCAAGGTTCGCACTAGCCTCCGCGACTCTTAATCGTTGCGTTTAAAATTTTCTACGGTGTATTCTATTGGTACCCAAATTTGTGGTTGGTTTTCGAGTGATTTTTGAAGCCTCCGTCCTTCATATTAGAGAAGTACGGGTCAAAATGTCAATTCCGTCCCCTGTCCAGAACACAATCTTTGCTCTAAACACCAGTACTGCGCCTATTCAGGATCACTAACACCTATGCCCAATCATTATTTCAAATTGTATACTTTGGAGTGAAACATTTCAGTATTTTGCAAGTCAAAATTTGAAATTCAGCTATCGTCCGGGCAGACGACATTTTTTCCGGAGATTTGCACCAAAGGTACTCCTACAGCACTAGTAACGGCGGAAAATGCCCATATCGTCGATATGGCCCTTCATATCGGCCAATCTATCATCCCAACGTCCCAAAGGCTTGTAGAAAGCGGTAAAGCGGCTCTAGAATCGAATCTGTACAGTAGTAGGCAGTTTGAATGTGTTTTTGAAATCGCGTACAAAATTATCGGTCAATTCCGTCCCCCTGGTGTGCCGCTACCCTGGGAATTCTATCGCTTACTAAAATGCATTTTTTCGTATTATTTGGCGGCATTAGGTAAAATATGTGCGGAAAAGTGTCCACGACTTGTCTCCGAGTAGTGAGAGCACTTTTAAGGCGAAATGTCAATTCCGTCCCTGTCAATTCCGTCCCCTCTCGACCCCTTAAAACATGCCGTAGTTTTCCCTGAGATTCATCTTGGGCTACGTAACTCTGGATACTTGTTTCTGATGCCCAAACATGTAAGAATCAACTCTATTAACTACCCGAAAATCATTTGGGGCTGAAATAATTTTTTGACCCAAATCACACCCGTGGATATTTTTGGCCTCAAAAACTCCCACTTTTCGCGGAATCACTCATAAAACATTTAGAAAATTATCTTTATGCAACTCTTGCTCCTGGATGTGATTTCAAGCTCCAACATCGTAATGAGGCTATATTGGGTCATATCGAAGCCGTTACCAAAATAGTGCAGCAACAATTGTCAATTTTTCTCCAATTTTCACAAAAAACATAGAATGAGAACTGAAATTTCGGGTACATAATGAACGATTTTCTTTAAAGTCGGTTGTTCCCCACTAGCTTTTCTGAGTTTCATTCTTCAGGGTTCGTGAAATATTTATGATTTTATGTATCAGTTGTAATTTTGAGGTTTCTCAAATTCTAGCCCGAGGTTATAGCGCTCAATACACTAGAATTTTGCTTCAGATCTCGGATTCTACACTCGAGCTAGGAAAACTGAACTCTCTTGGGGGTTCGAGTTAATGCCTCACAACACCAGTGAGCGTGACTTGGAATACTACTTTATGCGTTTATCGCACGAATGCTTGGAATATTGAATATTGTTGCATCTGTCTATAGCGCATGTTTGAATCCACTCATGGTACGGCTAGAACTTCTGCGGATCCGGATCCGAAGCGAGATCTGTACGCGCGGACTTTGACGAATCTGTTTTCAGAGATTGAATGTTCTGAATTCATAAAATTTTCAAAGATCCGGGGAGATTCGGATTCGCGGAAGTCCGAGCCCTAATCCATGCATCCTTATGAAGGGGAATCTTCTATAAACTTTCTAGTTTTGGATGAGCATCGAAAATTTCATCCTCCTGGTTTTTTGATGACGAACTAGGCGTATCACAAATGCGTAGGCGCATCCCAAAACTTGCGGCTCATCCGTGGAGACGGAAAAGCTTACTACAAGCTTATGCGAGCTCGTACATCTATATAATACTGTCATGCCCACGCGGGCATCGCGGGGATTGCAATTGACAATCTTCTTTGAAACTCGCCGGTGCTCCAAATCTATCGAATAAAAAAATCTAAAATTCCTCCACGATATTCTTGAATACTTCTACCTACCCATGGTACAATCACAATTCCCAAAATGATTTTCGAAAAATCAGAAGCAATCAGAATCAAAAATGTCTTTTTTACTGTTTTTGTAATTTTCGAAATGCGAAGACGTTTTGATCAGTTTTTAATTTTGATGTCACACTGATCCGATATGTCTCAAAAATATTATAACAAAGTTTCATCGAGAAATTCGGTGTACAACAAAAGCTAGGCGAGTTTTCGGAGAGCGCGTCGATTCAGAGCTGAAAGACGTGCGGCGGGCTGGGAGTAGATTTCTACATCCTCTCCATGAAGAATACATGAAGAACGTTTGCAAGATTCCCAAGCTAAAGATAAGAAGTACACATGCTCTCTATATCGTTTCTCAATAAAACTGAGTCATATTTCTACAATCCGGAAGAAATTGAAAGCCCTTCCATGATTCAACGATTGAGCGACCTATGTGACGGGGTCGCGGGGTTCCAGCTCGGGTGATCATCGAAGTTAAGCAACATTGGCCGCGGCTAGTACTTGGATGGTAACCGCCCATATGGGCTGACTGTGCAAAGTCCCAGATCTTGTTTGATCACTCTGCTGTTATTTGCAACTCGGCGATACGAGCGGGAGGTGTGAAATGTTAGAATTGCGGTGTTCATGCCCACATGAGTGGCATGAATACCGGTGAGGGTAACATGATAATGCTGCCGACCTCTCCGGGGTAGGTTTCGTCCCATTAGGAGTTTTCCCTGGTCCCACTGGCTTATAAGCCCGGGCAAATGCGGAGAGTGTTAGTATCGAGTTTAGGTTAGGGCGAGTTGCAAGATTCTCAAAAACAAGCGCCGATACACCACCGAAAGTTAAAACCCAGAGCGAGATCCGCCCCGGTTGATATATAGATCCTTACGTCAGAACAGTCGTTGAACAGATGGAAAAGAAGAATTAATGATCCAACGATTGAAATTCACGTGATTATTTTATATATTCCCCGACGCAGTCAACTATGGGCAATAACGTGGTTTTAAAAACATTAGAATCTCGATTTTTAAAAACATTAGAATCTCGAGACAATTATATGTAATCTTCACAACGAAATTGCGTGATTACACACTATTTACAGAGCTCGCTTATGGCTCTCTTCTTGATTTGCAGTTGACGCCCTGGACGTAATACATACTTTGCACGGTAGGTAAGTATAAAAATTTATTTTCTCTTTCCCATCTACAAAAATACAGCTGGTAGCTGCCGTAGGCGCTCCAAAAATAGCTGCAGTTTGCGCTCTCTTGCGCTGCCGTAGGCGCGCATTGTGGCTGTACATATATTTTCACATCAATCCGCATATCGGCTTAGAGTCTACACTTCAGTTTATATATTTGAAGTATCATATAGTATTTGAAACTTGAGGCTTTATTGGAGTTAGGTTTTGAATTTGGCGATCGCTGAAGTAATAGCTTACCTAAAATGCAGGCCGATCCGTATGCTCTCACTAGATTTGATAAAGATTTAGTTCCAAAAGGAGAGAAATTGAGGGATCAGCACGGTGACAAATTTCATCAGCTGGTTCAAATCGCCACCTCCATCGTTCCACGTACCACCTTGTACTGTAACAGGCTGGAACTAATCAAGCCCATTTCTCGAGAAAGTCGACATATACAAATTATCCACTGTTGCACTGATGGATGTGCTCAGTGTCTTGGTGGACACTGGATATGTTTCTACTACGACGGAGAATCATTCTTTATTTATGATTCTCTCAATCTCAAATCATTGTACCCAAACGCCGAGAATTTCTTGAGGGCGCTGTGCCCTTTCTTTGATGATGTGCGCATTTTCTTCCCAACAGTACAACATCAACCCAATGGTAAGGATTGCGGTCCGCATGCAATTGCCATGGCCACATCGGTTATATTTGGAGAAAATCCGAGCTCGATTGACTATAGTAGGCAAAATTTGCGAAAGCATCTTCTCGTAGTGTATGACAGGAATGTATAAATACCCTTTCCAAAAGAAAAAGCTGGGTTGATGCGCGATCCAACACAGATCTGTCCAGATCCAAGATTACAGTGGGATATGTTTCCCCGCAATCTGCAGAGATATCCTCCCATCGCTATATATACCGAATTTCGGAGACAGAATATCCCGTTTTATGTGAGAGGCTTACCTAATTCTGATTCAGTTTCGTGCTATGCAAATGCTTCATTACAAAGTCTCCTGCATTGTGAACAAGTGCGACGAAGTTTTCAGTGTCAGACTAAATCTAACGCATTATCAAAAGCAATGAAAGATTATCGTTCTCACACACACGTTCATATTGAACAATTAAGGGGCTTTGCTGGCGAGATGTATGTTTGTCGGGAACAACAAGATGTTGGGGAATTCCTGTCCTCTCTTTTTACCAAATCATGTAATTTGAGTTCTCTCTTCGAACATGAAGTTGTCACTACAAGACGATGTTTATTGTGCGGTGACGAAAGTCCACAAGATTCTATGATGAGTTATATCTTGCTCGCCGCTCTACCTCCAAGTTCTAGAAACAGGGATTTGCAAACTATCATCGATTATAATTTAGGCAATTGGATTGAGACAGATATTGAGTGTAGAAAAAAATTGTCACCTGAAGAGAAACTGACAAGGGGAGTATCAACCTTGCGGATCACGGATTTGGCCGAAACTCTGGAAATCATCTTGTTTTGGTGAGAAATGAAGGTATCCCAAAGGGT
>JAPYYZ010003296.1:0-11791 GCA_030522705.1 Eretmocerus eremicus | reverse complement strand
ATCCTGGATAGCGAGTTCTTGGTTCTTGTAAAATATTCAAAATCAGTTGAGGTCTGACGCTCTGAAACATCTGAAAAATTCGCGTAGGTATGAAATGTTTGATGAGAAGTCAAAAAAGGTTCGGGAGAGTTTAACACCCCTGCGCTTACGCGGATTTTTGGGTCAAGTACTTGTAACTTCCAATTCCCGCACTTCCAGGGTTCCAGCAACAATTTGCTTCAATTAAATTGAATAAAACGTTCATTTTTGAACTAATGCACAGGAATAAAAGTTGGAACAAAATTGAAAACGTGCTGCGATCCTGGTTTTTCATCTAACCGACTCAGAAATTCAAAGGGGAAAAACAGTTATCTACTGGATTCGTCCAGATGATTCATGCCCCGATGAGCCAACATAAGTTCTATGATTTTCTCAAACTTCTCCCTCATGTTTGAGTTCTGCACATTTCTTGACTTAACTCATTCGCTTGCTCTAGAAAGAATTTTCGGATTTTGCAGCAACTCTGTAACATCCAGAAAAAATTGTTTATCAATTGTTACTGTGTGATTGGAAGACGAAATTTCTCTTAGCAAAGATTTAAGCAACATCACTTGAGTACATGCGAGTTTGAGATTCTAGTCCTAAGGATGCAAAATATGGTGCACCTTGACGGGACAGATGCCACGCGCGAACTGCACAATGGCAGTAGCTCTTGACAACTGTTGCTTACGCCCGAAAAAATATCGATCGCGGCAGCTGGTTAGCAAACCAGTGCTGTCGCAGTGTGGGCCTTGCAATTTAAAAAGAATGAGATCGAGAAGCGTATTTCGATTGTGCCCTCAGTTCCCCATCATCCGCAGGATCGCTTTCGGGCCTACCTCGAGGCGAGTTATTCATACTTCCATATCGTGCGCATTACAGCCCGATTCAAAAGAAACTATTGAAAGCATCTCGACGGATTGTATCGCGAGTTTGAAAATTATTCCGGTGACAATGATCCTGCGCAAACTAGATATTGGTTACCGCTGCAGAGTTGAAACTTTTGCAGTCTTGTTGCTGCAAATCCGTAGCACACAATGCCCTAAGAATGTGGCTTGCGCAGAAAACAGGCTATTTGAATCAGCCCTTCCGTCGCTCTTTGATGCCCTCACCTCTCTCAAGTATTGTGCCCTCGCGTGCGAGTATCAAAAACTGGATCAGGGGCCGTTCTTCTTCCGCTCTGCTTCCTCTTCCAAGCCATCTTTACGTCTTATTTTTTCTGCGTTGTGTGGAACCTTCTCTTCTCGCGCGACCCCTACACTTGCCCGATGCCTTTGTCGCATCCTGAGCGGGAAATTGCAGCACATCCCCTCGAGAGAAACTCTACGCCATCTCACCCCTCGCTCGGTGTAGCTGCCCGTGCTCTGCGGGTCCGAACTTGTACAGCGGCTTTGCAAGTGAATCTTTTAGATATTGATCAATTTTAGTCAAGTCTGACGAGATTTTTTTGTAATCTAAATCGTGGATACCTGACGCATACTATCAGAAACCGAACTACCATCACTTGCGAGCTTTCGAGCACCCTCCAAAATTGTTTCCCGGACGCTGAACAAAAATGTACATGCACTTACGACGAAGCAAGCTCGTTCCGTGGTTAAACTCCCAGGTATGAGTAGAAGCCATAGTGGCACGTGCCACTATGGCTAAAATGTACATTTAAGCTTTCTGACAATGAATAATGTTCGCCCCAAATATGACTACATCTCTGTTTGGAAAGTTGTACCTCCTAGCAACTGTTTTGTGTTCGCTCCAGGCCACAAATCGCTTCGATGACGAAATATTGAAGATGGCGATGTCTCCCTCATGATCTTACTAGACAACCGTCGCCATTATACAATCATGTGTGAAATAAGCCATTGGAAAAATAGATTGCTTTTCAGCAAGAGTTGCGCAATGAAATTTTCGTCGGTATTGCACATTTAGGAGATAGGCTTGTATCTATCATTCTGTTTCAAAGAAATAGGATAATCTTTACATTCACTCAAAAACTGAATCTTGAACACACTGTTCATATGATCTTGAAGTTTGTCGTGTAAGTTGTAATCAAAGTGACTATGCAATTGTAGAACACTTTCAAAAGATTTGAACTATTTCAATCCTTCAAATTGTCTAACCATGAGTAAAAGTCATGAATCCCAGAAACATGAAGACCAGAGCAAATTATGTTTTGTTAGAAAATGAAATGTGATATGGAAGATTCCTCCAGATCGACCTTTGGAGTTTGTGGATGGAGTTTCGTCAGTATAAAGAGTTGGGTATTTATAAAGTACATATTCTGGCAAGCTCCGATTTTGAATCTAATACGCTTCATTCTCTGAACTTGTCGATGTTGCGGTATGTTAGGGTCGGGGAGAATTTTCAAGGAGCTCTATTGTGTCGATGTTCCATAAACTACTCTGAAAGAGATCCTGTTGAGCGTGAGGCGGATACGATCAATCTGTGCGGTTGCTTTTTCGACATGACACTAACGCTTCGTAACGACTCATCATTATTTCCTCATTGCCACCAAAAACGACATAATACTCGCGTCAAACGTCATACCCGCGTTGATCACCCTCTCGGTGTTTATAACCCCTCGTAAAAGGTGGCGCAAAGTTATGTTCGATATGTCATCGCTGAACGCCCCAAAACTCGGATCGTGATCGAACGCGTTCAGAAGAATCCTGTTCGAACATATCCAGAGCCCAATACACCGAAGCTGTTTTTCTCTCCGCGCGCGAGTTATTGAAAAGTATTGCATCATCGTCATCATCATTCGACGCGCCACGTGGCCGAACAAAGCCCTACTCTCGGCTCGCTTCGACGCTCGGAGGCGCGTATCTGTCTAATGTTCTGCCGCCAAGTCCCGAGCGATCGCGTATAATAGTCGAGCCATCGAACTCGCGAGCTATATCCGAATCTCGACGAGAGGTGGACCCCAATACGGTGGCAAGGCCAGAAATTATTTGGTGCAGCCTGCGCACATGGCGTATGTATGTGAAACGTGGTGGAATTGAGGCGCGCGCCACCGAAAACGGGCAGGTGCGTAAGCGCTACATATATCGGCCCAAGAAGCCCGGGCAGCTGCTTACCGAGGCACCTTCGCCGGGTTCCTGCGGGTGTATGAGACGGATCCATCGTCCGCGGCACGCGACCTCCTGCTCGCGATAGGTATACTCCGTGAGGGTACTTTGTATAAGTGGAAGAAATCGAAGCGGAGGTGCAAGAGAGGGTCTCTCTCGATTTCGTAGGATGCAAGGTAAACTGGCGCACGCGAGCAGCTCGCATAATGGGGCCTTTTCAGAACATCAGAGGTGGCGGTGGCGGCAGATGTGTCGCGGGCACGTGGCTCGCCCCCATCTCCTTCCTCCTTATATACTTGTGATACTTGCTTGCTCGCCCATACCCACTTCCTTCCTCCCTTCTATTTATCGTGCTCGTGCCCCGGGCAATGCCGCAACGAGGTTCGATTTACGCTCGGGCGCGTGACCCGCGCGTCGCCTATTGAGTACGCACATGGGCGATGATGGGTCCATGGGCGGTTGAGCTGTCCCGCCTCGAGGACACGTTGCTCGTCGAAGTGCCCTGTGTTGAGCGACAATGTACCGGATTTGGAGAAAATTTTATCGCGATGCAACGAAGAGAGACGCGAAGATTGACGCGACCCATCGGTCCCGTCCCGCGTGCGTCAAAACGAGGTCTTTCTCATGTAGTTATTGAGGCCGACCGATCGACCTCACTCCATCTGACTCGTCTGCGATTTAATAGTGTCCCGAGATGGTGGCGTGAAGGTTACCACGTACAGTGCGAGGTTGTTCAAAACCGAGCATCCGTTATCACTTTCTATCAGTCGGTCAATATGTTTTCCATTATTATCATTATTATTATTGCATACCTTGGATTAAGGGTATCAAACTGTTGGTCAATAACATCAAATACTGCGTGATCGTGTTTTTTTTCGATGGACTGTGTAATCTAATATATCCATCAGTTGCTATTCCTTTCCAGCATCATTCTTGCAAAAATTTCATTCATCTCACTAGGGAAATGTTATGCATATGAGTAATTGATTGTTATGAGATTATTCACACATGCCTTCTATTATATGAAATTCCCAGAGTTATAGACTCCATTAGCAATATCCATGGAAGCTAGAGCTATTTGAACTTGAATTGAACAATTTTTTGTGTATTCTCTCCAATACTCGCCTTGGCAAGTACTATGACTAGCTGAGCTCGAGCTGAGAAGGTTATATACAAATGTAATGAGTGATGTCGTTCTACTAGCTTTCTGCTTTCTGAATACACGAAATGCTATGAAAAAGAACCAACAATATTCAAAATGAAGGTCAGATTGTGCAGAGAGCTTCTTATATTTCCCTCTCATCTCTGTCCATAGCTAATAGCTTGTCAGGACTGTCATAATCGGTCTTGAATCAACATTCTAATCTGCAATCACATGAAGTATAACCATGTGTAAGCACTAAGTAAATCTCAAGAGAGAAGAAATATCATACAGAGTCCACAAGTCAGAAGAAACGAAAAATTACTGCCAGGTTTGACGATAATCATATCTGAATTAATCTGGGTGATTTAACTTGATGAGAAGTTTCCTAACGAAATGAAATGAATTCATTCTATAGAAGAAAAACGAATTCATTCTATAGAAGATGTCTCCTGATGGAATATTGAGAAAATCGAATAGCCGTTACGAAAATTTTGATTGGTAATATCTTGTCATGAGCACGTATACGTATACCAGAGAGTAGTGCACTGGGATTTTTCCTGTCACTTTTTTGAGGCTTTTAAAAAGTGATTCTTCTCAAAATATTTGAAAAGCACATTCTGTATCTAGTTTTCGTCGACAGTTTTTGCAAGAAATTCATCCTAACGATCATACTTTCACCATTAATGCAAATAGGTTTCCAACAGTGTATCGAGCAATTTCGATGAAATGATCAAATTAGGGTTGAATATGCTGGAGAACACCATTTCCACTCGGTCCCTCTTTTTCACCCTAAAAAGAATCAAGTGCAATGAATCTTGGATCGTGCTGACTCTTCCATCATCGACATCGCACAGCTAATTTTGTGCTTTCAACTCGCCCATGCTTGAAAATTTTCAATAATAACTCTCCCTTTGTCGTGTAGTCGCGTAATTGTAATCGTTGAAAGCATTGGACTCTCGTCAGTGATTGCCTTGACATTCTTCGAGTGTTGTCATTAGACCTGTCCAAGTCCGATGTTGTCCTTCAAGGCTATTAGGCCAACGATAGAGTTCGCATACCGCATGATCGTCTCGATGAGTCCCTGTTGCTTGGCAATATTCGAAGAACCGGTCAATAGAATTTCCTGGTTCGGATTGAGAAATCTACAAGGACGAGAGAATACCTGCATACCTATGCCGTTGTCTGCGATGGGACAGGACCTGCGGGGCCCATGGGGCCCGTGCACGCGTCATTTTCTCGGGTTCATAGACCTCTGCTCGCGGCCCATCATATCCATACAAAATCGAGCGAATGAGCGCGACCGCGTGCGCGAGGCATCGCGAGCGTGTATGTACACTCGAGCGAACAGCATGCTATAGTACATGTACGCGCGTGTACACTCGAGCATAGTATACACCACACGTATAATCCGGCGCGATGAAAAGCGCCGGCTCTCGCTGTGAGGCGTGCGGGAATTTCATGCTGCTCCACTTATTCCGGCGGGGCGGTCGAAAATCTCGGGAATGACGACACGGCGGCGGCGGCGGCGTTTTCCCCCTCTCGACGAATCGCGGCAGGAGATGCGTGAGCTCTGTGCTGTGTGGCCTTGGTTATTCGGCGGCGCGCTCTTCATTTCATCGCTAGCCGAGAACTGGCCGGCCGCTCGTGCTACACAGCTCGTGAAAAGCGCCGCGGTTGCTCTGGTGCCTCGCCTCGTGGCGCCGGTGTTCGTAAAATTGTGGAATTGTGTGGACTTCTACGTCTGAATAAGGATTCGAGTGCTGTGATCCGTGATTTGGTGGGATTGCGGAATGACGGTCCACTATGAGCGCAATTAATACGGAACTGTTGAACGCTTAATCGGCGATTTCGTGCGAGAGGTTATGAGTGAAAATCGAGAAACACGTGAACTACCTTACTCCAAGTATTTGCTGATTTTTGGAAGACCGCGGCAGTCGTACCCGAGGTCGTACCCGGAAGCGGAACGACCTTTGTAAAAGGCTCATGTCGGGTCGATATCGAGGTCGATATCATGACGAATCATTCGACTGGCCGTATTTGCGGCGGTGGCGATCTCTCCGAAATACTTTCAATTTCAGTGTGAGTAATTTTATAAATTTTCGATCATCTCTCGATCGTGCAGGAAACAACTCTTGTGGAGAAAAGTGACGGGTCGGTTCTGAACTTTGTTGAACTTGCAAATGCTTTTCTTTAAGGCCTCGCCGAGGTCTGGTCTTGTAACTATCTTGATATGTATAGACGCTGTCGCTCGAAGAATCTTCGTATTGTGAACCTAAGATTGAACGTTTTATTTTATTCCAAAATAGAAATTGAAACCCGTAAGCTATGGTCAATAATGATTGGCATGCGCTTCGTAAAACATTAAATTGATGTGCGTCATGTGGAATTGAGGTGCGTCGATGTGCGCACTTCATATTTCGTATTGAGTGAATGCTGATGAGGTACTCGATTCCTTGTAACAATTTGCATATCAACTTTAAATGATCCAACCATTTCTTCAAAAAATTCAAGAGTCATTCTAGGCTTGATCAGACATTGATCGATTGACTGGGAGAAAAGGTTTTCAAGTTTTCAGCTGCTCGATCCAATGTCTCCTCGAGCAGAGTATCAGGTTCAGCTCAATGCATCCAATTCGAATTCTCCGGAAAACCACTAACTTCGCATACAACTGATACGCGTGCAACATCTCGCACACGCGAGGTACGCGTCTTGAAGATTCATGTTGCTTTCGATGCTTACTGACAAAGTAATGAGGAATCTTTAGTCCGACTTGGCTATGATATTCCATCTGAATTTGGAACGGTTCGGCCTGATGGACTGACGCGATATCTTGTTTCGATCCAACAATATTGCCCCAGAACCTGATCTGCTGAAATAATTCAGCTCAATTATCCATATAGATTGGTAACACTACTTAAATGGTTTACTAATTGATGATCCATCGTAACTCTTGAATTGAAGACTAATGATTGTACGTTTTTGTTTCAGGCGTAATTTGATCGACACCGACTGAAGACCGAGAGTACCTTTATGAAAGACTTGGAGAAGTCATGATGTGAGTAAAGTTCACCAAACAAAATCAATTTTCAATTCAACCACTTGTAACCTCGCTTGTAAGACAAATTGGTACAGTGTAATCTGTATATGAGATCGATTCTAACTTTAAATAGCACTATGGGCTGAATCATTATACACATTGAGCCCGTAGTATGTTACATGTGCCTCCTCGCGATATCCCTCGCAAGCAAACGTCAGTCGCACGTCAATTGTTCAAGCACGACTGCATTCATGCAAAACGTCGAGGCAAGGCACAGCTTTAGATGCACCGCTGAAGAGAAGCTAACGTAGTTACTTCATTATGTATTTTGCTAACTCACAGTGGCTATACTGATCTCACTAATACTTCATAAGGTTTCAAGTTCTGAAGGCAAAACGAAAATCTGCCAGTTCAGATTTATGTGTTTGACTGCGTTGGTGAAAATAACGTTATCGTTAAGATCGCATAACTCGTCGCAAGATTTAAATGGGAAGTTTCCACGGAACGATCGAATTTTCCTTGGCAATGATCGCGTGTTATGAATCTGGAGCGAGCAGTGAGCACCACTGCTTGCTCTCTTCTCGTGCGACCTCTTGACTCAAAGTGATCCCACGCCGATGCCCGTGCCTCGACATCGCTGCATCTCGCACTTGGATTTGTTTATGGCTGTTCACACGATCTCGACATGTTTCGAGATTGAATGCGCCCGCGTCAACTTTATTTGATATCTGTCATAATTTTCATCCCCTTTCCCGAGTTTTTCCCTTAAGAATATGTTAAACGACTTTTCCTACAGTTTCCTAGTCCAAAAAAAAATTCTTTCAAAATCACGCCTTCATCAAGAACAATTTCGCTAAGGATCACCTATGGAGCTCTTTAGTCCTCCACTGTCATTCACCAAAGTTCCATTGATGCATTCAAATCGAGTTAATTTGATATTCCATCATCCCCTCCGATACGCAGCTCAGTCAGATACTTCAATTGCTTGCGTCCTATCGAGATTCCGTACGGTTGAACTCAATCATTCTATTAGTTGTCATTCTAGGTACAGCCATTACAATTTTCCTATACCGATGTGAATACTGTGCTGAAATTACATCGCCTTGCACCGCATTACATTATCTTGAACTAGCTTACTTCCTACATGAACAACGAAAATTAGCATCTCCTTAGTTGGACCCGGGTACTCGGAAATATCTTGACGAAATGAATAATCAGAGAGGCGGCTCGAAATGCGACCCGGTTCTGTATATCTTCATCATAGACATGTACCAGGATCAATGTAACCATCTTGCGTATGTTGTCATTTACACTTGTCATCAGCTAGCACTTGATTGTTGCAGGAATTTTCATGATTTTTTGGGTAAAGAAAATCATATTGAGTCATCTTTCTTCGAAGACTTGCGTGTTAACCAAATTGTCTCTTCATAGATTCACGTTTCTTTCCTATTCTGTCTCTCAAAAGAACCATCTAAAGAGTTCATCGTATCCTGTTTCTCACTACAGAATTCTTCATGTTGCTGGATGTATCAAATTCAGACATTTATCCTCTGGTAATACCTCTTTGAGTTTTGTTTTTTCGCTTGATTTTCGGTAACGTTGAAGCTCTGATTTTCAGCAATGATCAGGTGTCCCTTATTGTAATATCGATTGTCTGTAGCAGCGGCAAAAGCCAATTTACAGTACCATTGTTATTTCCGAATGACTTATCTGAAATTGACATGTTTCCGATCATTCGTTGCTTTCCGTCCGAATAATGTTTCTCCGAAATGATTGGATCTAAGAAAATTGAATGAAACAATGTAAGACCATCGGATGCTCCCCGAATTATTCTTTTATTCTCATTGTGCAAATCTTGTCGCGATTTTACGCCGACGAGAACTGTAGTTTTAAATTCCATTGCTCTTATCTTTCCAAAACCCTGATTCCCTAGCCGATTTCTATCAACAAAATTGCCCTAACTCAATGAGACTGAAGCCGTGGACATACTGTCAGAGAATGATAAGGGTTTGAGGGTTTTAAAATCCTGCATTGCGGAAGAGATTACTATCCAAGAGCTTAGAGAAAGAGACTAGTGTACGGGATGATTGATTTTTCCTACTGGGGCCAAAAATAAGCCTCCCGCACCCGCACGCTCAAGATTCTGTGATCTAGGACTGCCTTTCTTCTCCCACCCGCGAACTGGATCCGATACCACTCCGGCTCATCAGACTTCTCTACAAGCGTACGACCTTCTTTTTTTCTTAGCAGCTCTTTTCTGTCTCAGCCAATCTAGCCACTTGGAAGCTGTTGTACCATCGTACGACTTCCGAGCCTAAAATGAAAATCTAAATCCAATAAATTCTGACCATTTCTCTGAAATATTTTGTGTGACGTCAAATCCGATTAACGTTGCAACTCGGTTTTCCGCTCGGTTTTCCTGCTCCGATTGTCAAAATTTTTTCGTCCAGATTTTGGGCTGAAAAATCGAAAGATTCCATCGCAGTAGAATTCTTTCATAAGCCTATGCAACCGGCGTTTTTTATTCGGATTAAAGATAGTTGAACATCATTTGTCGCTTGAGTTTTTCGTAATTCCATTTTTTAAGAATTAAGAGCTGTTTTCTTTCAATATTTTTTCTCCAATGCTCACCGCGTCATCAACCCATAGTATTTCATGACTCCGCGCATGGGCGGGTAGTTTTGTATGAGTAGTTTGTGTTACAATGCCTTCGTGACAAAACTATTCATCCGCACGCGGTTTCATACAATATATCATAGAACAAGTATTTAAAAATCATGTCCAAAGTTGCGGTTTTTAGGTTAGAGTGCTGTAAAGATATTATTGAGAGAGTATATCAAAATTGGTCTACACTCAATGGGCTTCAAAAAGATGTCTCTTTGTCATATCAGCTGTAGATAACTGACGGCAGTTAGCTTGAAATGAGGCTCCAGCTGTTACCATTATAAAAAAACCTACTGATCTTTCGTATTGGGTTTTACTCGGTGTGAGATGATTGAGCAATGAGCAAATCACTCAACTCACCCGACCTCCTTTTCTTCGGAAATGAGTCAATTCAAGAGCATTGATAGAACATTTGCGTTTGGATGTGGATAGAGGTTTGCTTGAGCAAAGGTTTCGGTCTTAAGTTTCAATACCCCCTCGTCATAAGTAAAAACTGTCAAGACCTCTAGAAATTTTGGGCAGATTCATTTTGTTCATGATTGAAAATCAAGGATCGATCTCGCATTCATCGTTGTGAAAATTGAAAGTCACCCTTCGCTTGCTTTCTTCAAAGTCACGTTCCATGTTAGGACCTATTGAGAATTTTATTTGACTCAAGACTAGATTTGGATTATATGAACATCTCCCAATGAAAAGCACCTATAAATTGAATACAATTTATGTGGATTGCCATGGACTGCCATAAATTTATCAAAACGGGATGATTAGTGGATTTTATAGCACTGGTACGCATCATTTATAACCATTTAGTACCATTTGCTGACTGGTACGACAATCAGAAAAAGCTTCAGCTACTGAAAGTAACTTGATATGATAGATATGCTGGGTGGGTATCGGGTGCTCTTATCACTATAGAATTGCCAGATCACTGATACTTGGGCGCCTTCACATTGATACACTCATATTTATGCATGTATTAATTACTACGGGCCATTTTTTCATCGATCCACTAAAAGGGATTCACAGGCTTCATCAAATTTAATGTTCGTCAAATTTAACTTCTGATACTTACATGTGCTTTGATTTTTCGTCTATCCTTTTTTTCGGTGAGGCTTCTCGTGATAAAAGTTTCTGCATGCACCTGTTCCTTCCATCACGAGCAAATGATCTTCTAAATACGGACCGCTCGATATCATTACATTGTAAAACAAATTGATCTGCGCTCAGTAAATAGTGAGTTTCACTTAGCACAAAAGTATCCTGACATCTTTTCCTTTTTTCCGAGACCTTTTAGAAACACAGATCCCACTCATCATTCACACTAGTACCAAAAATTCATCGGCCAGTTTCTTCTCTATGTCCCTTGTGTCTTACCGATCCTTCCAACCTATCATGGCTCACTTATCTCAGAATCTTTTAGGAAGTGGACCGTATCAAAATGCTGTCTTCTTAGACCCCCTATTTCAGGATCTATTGCATACCAGAATAATCTTTCGAAACCAGCTCCCCGGCAACAATTTCATTCACATTTAGCCAAGTCTAAAGTTCCACCCGGACTCCATCCATAATAATGATTCAAATAAACCGAGGGTCGGTCCAACCTCTTACGACTCGGAAAGCCGAGCCATTAAAATATGATAATTTCTCGATAATATGCAGCCTCGTTGTATAATTCTGTGCGCGCGGTTCATGCCTACAGTCGTCGCGGGCCATCATTGGCCCCTATGAGGAATCTTTATATACATTATGGATAAGTCGTCGGACTTTTCAATACCGTTTGACGTGGTATACCGAAGCAACAGCAGCAGTATGAGCCCTCCGTGAGAAATGTTACGCCCCCTTTTGAGTCTCCACGAGAGTCAGGAT
>JAPYYZ010003295.1:0-11793 GCA_030522705.1 Eretmocerus eremicus | reverse complement strand
ATGGGTTCATCGCCAAGGGGTGCTGATCAATCCATCAAATTTTTGTAAAGATCGATCGATGCGTTCGGGAGTTATTTTGTACCAAAGGGAAGACAATAAGCATACAAACATACATCCGGACATCAGGGAAGTGGCTTATAAGATAATCCATATAGGGAGTTGTATGAGATGGGGGGAAGATATGGGGGTACCATTAGATAGAGCTTGGCGAGTAGAAGAAGATGGGATAGATTTTATCAATGTTGGTGAATCATAAGAGGGTGTAAATTGAGAAAAAAAAATTCGTGGAAAATTTTCTGCACGATTACAATGCTTTCTCTTTGAGGAAGCAGAATCTCAGTGGTGCCGTCCGGGATTCAAACCCTGGCCTTCCGCGTGGGAGGCAAGGACCTTATCCACTCGGCCACGGCAGCCTCAACATCTGTTTAAAAAAAGAGGAAATCTCTTAGTTTTGCGTCTCGGCACCTGCTCTTTAGAGCTTTAACCAGACGGCTTTAACCCATGTGCGTGGGGTCGAGTTACGCTCAACCAGCGCGTCAGCAACTGCCAACTACCGATTTTACCTTGGTGAGGGGGACCTACAGTTTAATGTGGGTACCGAACCACCGAGACCGCCGTTTTTTACGTGTGCTTTTTTTCCTGTTGTGCTGATTCCTGCGGTTCGTTTCCTGATGTGCTTTTTGCACATCAGGAAAAATCTCAGTGTTGCCGGCCGGGATTCGAACCCTGGCCTTCCGCATGGGAGGCAAGGACACTATCCACTAGGCCACGGCGCCCCCCCCCCCAACATCTGTTTAAAGAGGCTCACGCACCTTTCAGTTTTATTGTGAATATATACGAAACCTACTCAGAATTTAAGCTCGGTGATGGAGCTTTCATAATGAGCCGAAAAAGGGTGTTTACGATGTAAATTGCGAGAAAATACGTCGAAGGTGAGTGGTTATACCGAGTTCATGCGCGTATAATATTGTGAACCCCTTCACTGATTGGGGGATCAATTATTCGATTCGTGGCGCGTGTGTTGGTACCAAGGAACCCATGGTTCCGCGATCTTAATCTCATGTTGATGGAATTCAAGATGATGAATGTTATCATCTGATGCCACGATGGCGTGGAGTAGCCACCGGCTTAGTTGGAGTGCGCGTAAGCGATTGCGCGCTTGGGTTGGGATAGCCCGTGGGTGAGCCGGTCACGTGCTTGTATTGCGATGAGTGCGAGTCCCCTTTACCTTTTGCGGCAAGGTGGCCCATATATTAACCACCTAATTCCACCTCGAAATTCTCTCATTTCCAGTCCCTCGGAGGCTATGTCGAATAATTCATTTGGGGTTTCCAAGAACATAGCTCGAGTAATAGTTGCAGAAGGGTTTCGCATCGCTTTGGAGTTGATGTTTGTTTTGAGTCGAGTCATTTAGATGAACACAAACAAAAAATAAGATCGTCTCAAATTCGTGAACAGCGACCCATGGAACCATAGCACATCAATTTTCATCTCGGCTGGTGCCTCAGAAAAATGTGTGACGCAGAGAGTTAATGCATGATGTAAACGCAAGAACGTACGCTCTCCTCTCCCAGATACGTGATTCTCCGTAAGTTGAGTGAACCTGTCAAGGATGTCGAAAATTCAACCGAGGAAGCCCAGCAACTGAGCAATCATCTCAATCAAGAAGTGCCCACCTGCGTTATTATGAAGGATTCCAGTCAATAGGAGAGGGAATCGGTGGGCTGTTCATCGCGGAGCAGCTCCGTTGTTATCCGATCTCAGTGCGCGTACCACGTGTAATGTTGGTCGTAACATGAGAAATGTCTCTAGAAGATCTCCGTGAGAGGAAGCTGCCAGGAATCCTCCCAAGGAACGTTTCAGCAAAATTGATATGTCCTCCTCCAGAGTCTCTGCGGAATATTTTCTAGGGATATTTTCGCAATATTCCCGCGAATCTTTCACTCACATGTTTCTGAAAGATTCTGAGGAGATTTTGTCGGAATATCCTCAAGACATGATACTGCCCCGGAAGATTCATGAGCAAGGATTGGAAATCTTCCAGGAATCTCCCCTAGGAAACTCTCAAGAGTGATGATATCGACACCTCCTATACTCAAGAGCACTTTCCGGGTGAGCGAATAACAAGAGCACATAACTCCTCCGTGCAACCGGACACTTGCCCCACATGTCAGCTCCCGCAAAGCTCTCGCTTGGGAGTCACGGCCCCCAAAGCACACAATATTTTTCGATGCAACAAAAGCACATGTCAGCGCTTTTCCGATTTCCGGGGCTTCATATGGCAGCTCGCGCGTGTAAATCATTCATATATTCGGGGAACATGATTTTGAAAATTTACCTCCTTTGCGGATCGTTTTGATGTCATAAAACATAATACAAATACCTCAAATCTAAGGCATGAGGTAGATAGATAGATAGATACTCCCCCCTTTAGGGTGTGCATGACCTCGACGAGGTGAGGGGGCTTCAAACAAAGGAGCACAACAACCAATCCACGAAACCCTCCACACCGGCAGCGGTTCCATGAAACGCGGTATCCCGGAGGCGACTTCAGAAGAGGGGAGGTGAGACGCGGCTACCCACAGACGGGTATCTCTACCGCTGACAATCACCGAGAGTTACAACGGCGAGGTAAGAAGTGGCGGCCTGCCGATGCAGGCTCTAGTCCACTGGAGTAAGGACACGGGGGATCCCGGGGGGACTTGTCCGTATCCAACCTACAGCTACCCGTACTTGGGGATGACTCGGGGATGGGACTACTGCAAAGCACACTGACACCACACACACTGTACACTTTTCGCACCACCGGTATAATGGCCTCTGGGAGGGGATCCTTCCATTGCCGTATCCAAACCTACTCTGGAGGGTACCGCGTTAAAACCAGTTCTTCGTTCCTGGGCTGCCGGTAAATGAGGGAGGTCGGACTCTCGCTATACACGAGTGGGGGCTCGTCCCACACAACGGTAGGGGGGATACACCAGATCCCGCTTCTATAGTCAGTGCCAGTTGGTGACCGGGAGGACCGTGCTGTAGGGTGCGGGGGCTGGCACGACCGAGGCCATCGGACTGTAGGCTCGGTCGGCAAGGGGGAGGATTCAGGAACAGAGGCCCTGTGCTGGATAGGGCAAACAGTTGTGATCACAGACACGAACACATACACAGGAGTGAGGTGGTAGCATAAATGAACAAAATGGCAGAAACATCAACAAATTCGGAAGGCTTCGGAACGAAACTGCCAACTGGGTGTCCCGCCGAAAAAGCAATATCGTGTGGAGAGCAAGGCACAATAACGATTGTGGATGTCATCGACGAGGACAACCAAGTCGAAGTAAGAGCAAGTGGCTCGCAGCAGCCAAACCTCGGTGCACGTTCGACTGCTCCTAGGTTGAATGAAGTTGAGGGTACTGACCTGAATATCAGATGGTTAGGGCGGATCGTAGTGACCACCAACACAAACATCTACACAGGGGCAAGGGAGGAATTAAACGACGAAAAATGGCAGAAACAATAACGAATTCGGGAGGCTTCGGAACGAAACTGCCGCTTGGGTTTCCCGCCCAAACACCAATATCGTGTGGAGAGCGAGACACGATAACGATTATGGATGTCGTCGATGACGACAACCAAGTCGGAGTAAGAGTGAGTGGCTCGCAGCAGCCAAGCCTCGGTGCACCTCCTAGTGCCCCAAGGGTGAACGAGGTGAAAGCTACTGACCTCAGAATAAGATGGTCTGAGTACAGCGGAGCCCAGGAGAGAGAAGAGGAGCTCCTTGGGGAGATGCTCAAGTTACTTGACGGCATCACCAAGGAAGTAGAAGAGCATGCCACTGCCAAGAAAGACAACGGAGGAGCTTATGGAGGGGGCAGTGACCTTGCGCAGGGGGCTGAAAGAGGCCAGGAAAAAGACTGCAAAGCTTGAGGACAAGCTCAACCCAGCTCTGGAGAATGTGGCCAAGAAAACCGCAGCGTCGGCGGCGGTTTTCTTAGCCCAGCCGAGACCCGCTCCATCCGCCCAGAACCCCGGTCAAAGGGAGCCATAACAAGAGAGGTCGCACGAGTCCCGCCACTGTGGAAGAGGACCAGAGAAAGAAAACGTAGTGACTGGCCCTTTGGCCGTTCAGGCTTACTGTGCCAGAGCAGGGAGCCGGGAGCTCAAGATCGAATGCATCGACGCCTGGCACTCCACTCTCGTTCTGTTCTGTGGGCAGCCAGCCCATGGATAGCGAATTTGGCAATCGAGATCGTGTGCTCATCTGCGATGAGCACACGATCTCGCAGTCCATCGCAGACGACCGCGAGCAAGAAGTGTGGGACTCTTCCGTTCAGGAACTTGTGAATACGCTCCCAGCTCACCATGTTGAACGCATTCTTGACGTCAAGCGCAATGATGGCACAGAACCTTCCTCCTGGCTGGGGTGCCATCTTCATTGCGGATTGCGCTCTCTCTCGCACGATCTTGATTGCGTAAAAAGTGTTGCGCCCTTTCCGGAAACCAAACTGCATCGAAGATATCTCTCCGCTGCACTCGCACCCCTTCTCCAGTCGGTTGAGGATCATGTGGTCGTACATCTTCCCCAGGTTGTCCAGCATGTTAAGCGGCCGGTTCGACGAAGGCTCTTTCGGATCGCTGCCCTTCCCTTTCGGGATGAACTCGAACTTCTCGCGCTTTCACGTTTTCGGGGAGACTCCTGCTAGTAGGCATTCGTTGAATACCTTCAACAGGAGGCTCGGCCGCAATCTGGTCACAATCTCCAGAGCCTCGCTGGGAATCTCACCAAGTCCTGGGGCCTTGCCGTTTGCGTGTCTCTTCGCTATTAGCCTGAGCTCGCCCTCGTCGAGAAGAGGTACGGCTTTGGAGGCTATATTGTGGAAAGTGAGCCTGGGTTCTTCTTCTGGGTAGAGAGCCCTAACTATTTCCAGCACTGTCACCTTGTTTGCTGCTGCAGATCCCCCCTCTTGTGAGCAGAGCTCGCTCATGACTACTCTGTACGGCGTGCCCCAAGGGTCGTTGTTGACCATGTTGCACAGGTCATCCCAACATTCCTGCTTGCTCTTGCGGATGGCGTTTCGAAGCAGTTTTTTGCCACTCTGTGTGCTTTTTTGTCGGCCTCCGCTGACGCACGTCCAAGTTTTCCCACTCTCTTGGACTGTCTCCTCTTGGCGTTGGCGTTGCGCCGAAGACTCGTTATCCCCTTGCTCTACCAGTAGACCTGCTCCCTTTGGAGGCGGGGTTGCTCCCTCCTCGGCATGGCGGCATCGCAAGCTCGAGTGATGACTCTAGTGACGCTGTCTACAGTGTCGTCAGGTGAGAGTCCATCTCCAGAGTCGAATGCCTCTGAGATCACGGTCTCAAACCGCTCTTTATCAAGTTTGCGGACTTGCCATCCCACCATAGTCCGGGTATTCCTATCTCTCCTCCCCCCGTCTATCCTAAAATGGATGTGCTGGTGGTCGCTCAAGGTTTCTGAGTCAAGAACCTCCCATGCCGTAACTCGCCGGGCAAGCCCTGAACTTGGTTGAGCAGGACCATGTAGAGCTGAGCCATGGTCACCGCTACCTCGATGCCACGCTCATCCTTGGGTCCTTCGCTCCAAGTCGGTGACTTGGCATCGAAGTCTCCGGCCACCACCGCAAGCCCCTTCCACTGCTTCAGGCTATTCTCGAGCTCTTTCAGCTCGCTTCGGAAGTGACTCATTGAAACGTTGAGTGAGTAGGAGCAGCTATACACCTCAACGTCACCGATAACTCTGCGAGCGTAGCCGTTCCCCCTTGTTGGTCTCTCAGTGTCGGTGAGTGAAGGATTCCAGATTTGGATAGCCGCTCCACTCCGCAGGTTTTGTGTCGTTCCGGCACTCTCCCGCCTGAGATTCTGCTCCGAAGTGATCAGGACGTCCACTCCCAGTCTCGTAACTTCTGCTTCGAAGAAGTCGTGGGCGTCTTTGCTCCGTTGGGGATTCGCCTGCAGGAACTCAACCACTTCCGCGCTTGTTCTGGCGCCTGCCTGCCGCTCTTGCCTGTTGATAGGCAGTGCGGCATTGCCTCCCTGACCTATGGTTGCTGCCCACTTGCAGGGTTTCACAGCTAAGGCACTTGGGCTCCTTCACTCCGCAGTCAAGTGCTATATGGCCTCTCCCGCCACAGTTGGAGCATCGCTTTGATCGGCGCTCCTGCGGCTCGTTGTACCTTGCAAACAAGTGGCCATACTGGAGGCAATTGTAGCACTTCGGGATACCACCTTTTCCGTGAATCCGAGCAATGACGAAATCCTCTCGGAATTTCCTCTTGCTCAGCAGGCCCTGTGATCACCGTGACCTGGGTACCCCCGTGACCCGGGCGTATGGTTCTGGCAGTAATACTCCCTGCGTGCTCCACACCAAGTACTGCCACGATGGCTTCCTCGACCTCTTGCATCGTGCTGACCTCGTCAATGTCTAGCACTTCCAGCGTCACAGTTGAAGTGAGGCGTCGTAACACTCCCGAATCCTGGATTGCACCCTTGATAGCATCCTCAACGAAGTCTACCTCGACTCCCTCCTCTAGCTCTATGATGAGGTAGCTGTCCTTCGATCTCCGAAGTTTTGAAACTTTCGAAGCGACTGCCTCAGTGCCCGCTTCCTGCTTGACTTCTCTAAGCATGTCCGCGTAGGATGAGCCACTCTCTTCTACTTCGCCGAGGACCGCATCTGGTCTCACTCGTCTTCAATTCCTCTTCGGCCTCTTCTCCTTCTTCTCCTTCTCCCCTTGGGCCTTCGAAGCGTCCGGCGCGCTCCTTCTCCCGAGCCCCTTGCGGCGTCCAGCCGTTTTCCAGCCTAGGTCGCTATCCGTGGGCTGACTGCCCACGGAACGGAACGAAGATGGCGTGCCAGGTGTTGATGCCTCTGACTTTGAGCTGCCAGCTCCCTTCTCTGGCACATTGAGCTTGAGCGGTCTGAGGGCCACTCGCTTTGTTCTCTTCCTCTGGTCCTCTTCCCCAGAGGTAGGACTCGTGCGGCCTCTCTTGTCCTGGCTCCCTTGCCCGGGGTTCTGGGTTGATTGAACGAGTCTCCGGTGGGCAGCAGAGGCCGCCGCCGCCACCGCAGTTTCCTCGGCCACCTTTTACAAAGCAGGGCTGAGCTCGTCCTTCAACTCAGCAGCTTCCCTCCTAGCCTCTTCTAGGCCTCTGCGTAGAGTCACTGCCCTCTCAACAAGCTCCTCTGTTGTTTTCTTCGCAGTGGCATGCTCTTTCACATCCTTGGTGATGCCGTCAAGTAGCTTGAGCATCTTCCCAAAAAGCTCCTCTCTTCTCGCCTGGGCTTCGCTGTACTTCGACCATCTGATATTGAGGTCAGTACCCTCAACTTCATTCAACCTAGGAGCAGTCGAACGTGCACCGAGGTTTGGCTGCTGCAAGCCACTTGCTCTTACTTCGACTTGGTTGTCCTCGTTGATGACATCCACAATCGTTATTGTGCCTTGCTCTCCACACGATATTGCTTTTTCGGCGGGACACCCAGTTGGCAGTTTCGTTCCGAAGCTTTCCGAATTCGTTGATGTTTCTGCCATTTTGTTCATTTATGCTACCACCTCACTCCTGTGTATGTGTTCGTGTCTGTGATTACAACTGTTTGCCCTATGCAGCACCGGTCCTCTGTTCCTGGATCCTTTCTGTTGCCGACCGAAACCTACAGTCTGGTGGCCTCGGTCGTGCCAACCCCCGCACCCTACAGCATGGTCCCCCCGGTCACCAACCGGCACTGTCTATAGAAGCGGGATTTGGGGTATCCCCCCCCCCGGTGTGGGGGGCGAGCCCCCCCTTGTGGTTAGCGGGAGTCCCCCCCCCCCCCCCCCCCCCCAGCTACCGGCGGCCAAGATACGAAAAACTGGTTTCAACGCGGTACCCTCCGGAGTGGGCTCGGATACAGGAATGAGAGGATCTCCTCCCAGAGGCCATTATATCTAAAGCGCAAAGAGTGTGCAGTGTGTGTGTGGTGTCAGTGTGCTGCGCAGGAGTCTCCTCCCCGGGTCTTTCCCAAGTGCGAATCACTGTGTAGGTCGGATGCGGACCCCGGGAGAAGAATCCCCGCGGAGCCTCCCCCCCCCCTCCTCCGTATCGTTACCTCAGTGGGCGAGAGCCTGCATCGGCAGGCTGTCACGTCTGACCCTTATGGTTGTAACTCTCGGTGATTGTCAGTGGTAGAGGTGACCATTTCTGGATCGCCACGGCTCACCTTCCCTCTCTTGTAGTCGCCTTTGGGATGCCCCCCGGAATAGACCCACTACGGGTGTGTAGTGTTTCGTGGATTGGTTGGTGTGCTTGTTCGTTCAAAGCCCTCTCACCACGGCAAGGTTGTGCATACCGTCGAGGGGGACGTGTTCGGTATCCCTATATGTACTCGTAATCGAGTAGTTCCCATTTTACTCGGAACTCTCTCCATTTGGGCTAATGACGAGTTGACAAATCCAAGTTAGACAATTACGAGTATCTGTCAATTCCTCATTCGAGCCAAACCATTGAAATTTTGGCGTAAGTTGATCCTAAAGTTCTATCTTCGAGATGCACAGCTATCAAACCGCCTTGAGTGACTTTTGAGACAAGAAAGAAGCTATGTCGAATTTGGGGATGGAAAAGTCACTCGACTGTTCCTGGGGCAGAGCAGAGCAATTGATCGAATCTCAGAACAGAGAGACAAATCGAATTGATCATAAGGCTCCTTCCGTCTGGAAAGTTGACTATGTGTTTTCCTCCATCCCGAGATTGATTGATTCATCCATTCATTCATTGATTCATTCATTCACTGAGGGTAGGGGGGGGGGGTATTCCATTTGCCCATTCATGAGTTACGTGGAGTTACAATTGAATTACTCGAGGTTGTGTTGTCGATACTGGATAAGTCGAACGCAGGTCACTCGTCGATATAGGTCACGGTCGTATGAAAGAGTCTGGAGACACATCAAGAAAACGTGGTTTGCTCATTGCAGTTCGATATGTTTCTAGAATTCACCATAGTGAATGCTGTTTCCGAATAGTGAACTGTAAGCAGATCGTCTGCTAAAGCATTAAGATACAATCAATGTCCCGGATGGATGATGACCGTGCGATTATGCATGACACGCTTCTTAGATGCTCAAGCGCAGACATGATAATGTGAAATTAGCTTTGACGGAGTTCTGGAAAATTTGATAGAATAGTGCGAATTGCTCTTGAAGCTGTCCGTGTCAATTCAGCACACTTCTCTACCGACATTTTTACTTGCCTCCCAAAGTCTTTTGATGGGTTCAATATGTTGAAAGACCACCAAATTCACAAATCCCAGGACGCAAAAATTTCCTTACTCAGATTGGGGACCATATGAGCGTTGCCAATAAAACCAGAGTTGGAACCTCACTCTTGAATTTTACTGACAATCTTTGACCAATTCAACCGATTCCATTATTTCGAAAAGCATCTGAAAGATGGTTCAAAAACCTATCAAATGGCTACTAGCGAAAAGAGAGTTGAGGATACCTGACAATCATAGATCGACCGATATCTTATTGACCCTGCTCCCTCCAAAATTGAATCGAATTGAATCCATTGGGTTAGGTCTATGACGCAACTATACACGTGGAAAATACACCATTAGAGATGCTCGCAGGCATCTGTACTCGACTAACTCATTGAGAGATAACATCCTTGCTAGATTTGCTGGAAAAAAGTGTTCCAAATTCTGCCAATGTGGCACTGCCAGTATCAAACGCGTGTTAAATTAGCGTCGAGAAGGATAGTTGCTCTCTCCCGCCGCCAGAGGTCGGCCGACAAATGGCATCTCCCAATAACTGAATGAAATGGAGTGAGATGTGACGGCTGAGGAAATACTCTCCCCGTCATCTCTCTCTCTCTTGTCCCGAATCACGTACTCATAGACCGTCCGGGTAGAGCCGCAAGGCAGGTACCGGACGTATAACCAAAAGAATTTAGCCTCACGTACCCATAGAAATTCTCATTGTAGCCAAGCATCCGAGGGCCCGTAAGTAGATGCACGAGAGCGAGAGAGAAGTCGCTATTAAGCAGAAATCATCCATCGGACGTTAAGAACTGTCCCCCGTGCCACGCCCCAAATGGACCTCCCAATTCTCGCCGGCCGGCTCGCGCCAATTCAGACTTGCGTCGCCCGTTCCCGCGAGAAGGAATAATGGAACACCTTGAGACCGCGCTTCCCCACCTTTCGCGTCGCACCACGTTCTGCACCGGCTCGCCAAGGACGATTGGCTCTTGAGCCTGTGTGGCCGTTTTACTTTCGTGCGCCCCCGCTTGCTTTTTCCCCCCATGTCCTCATCGGAGGTATTACCGGTGTTTGACTCTCTAATACGTGCTTTCTTTCGCTTTCGATCCGATTCCGACCCTTGGGCATCCGACACGACCTTTTTTGTTTCACGGAGCCCATCGATGCGTTCTTTGTTAACAGCTCTCATAGTCAGAATGCGAGGCGGAGCCACGTCGGATTCAATGTCTGCAGGCTCATCCTCCCAATCAGATTCCTCAGAGTTCGATGGCAATATACACTCATGGTTGAATAGAGTCGTCAAATTAGAATCAAAATCCAGTGCTTTGTAGTCATTGCTCAGGAATACTGATTACAGCATTGAAACGCGACCGGGAAGATTATCCTCTACACAAGTCGGGTCCGCTTTTTCCTGTTTGTTAGGGATGATGTACAATTCTCCAGGTGATTTTTTCGGAAAAGTCTACTTCGTTCCCACCAAGAACCGGGTTTCGCGAAAGCACGTCTGCCACGTTCTTACCGCCTCTGCAATAGACTATATTGAAATCATAACCTCGGAGCGACGACTTTGAACTGTTACATCTTTGGTCTACTTCATCGGATATGTGAAAATCCTCCATCGGCTTATGGTCGGTGATAACTGTGAAGTATTTTCCTCACAGGTAGGAGCGGAATTGGTCTATCGCGGAGCTTACTGCCAGCATCTCTTCATCATATGTCGAATATTCCAGCTGTGCGCCTCTCATCATCCTTCATGCGTAGCATACCGGTCTTTCTTTGCCTATTTTGCCCTGGCATAAAATGGCGCACACTGAATGGTCACTTGCATCTGTATGTACTACGATTACCTTCGATCTGGCGAAGCCAGTACCGCTCCGCTGCACAGCGCATCGCGTAAGGTCTCGAGAGTTTTTTGTTGTTCTGAACCCCATGTCAACGATGTACCATTTTGGAGCAGCATGGTCAATGGATATGCAATTTCAGCGAATTTAGGTATGAATCTGCGGTAATATCCAACGAAACCAAAGAACTCCGATCATACGCACTGTAGTTGATGCTGGATATTCCGCGCGTGCTTTCGTTCTGTCTGGGTCCGATTTCATTCGGCCGTTACCCACTGTGTAACCGAGTGCCTCTACCTCTCTATTCACGGATTGACACTTTTTTGGTTCGATAGTCAAATTTGCTTCTGCAATTCTCCAATTGAAGTTCCTGAATTTTCGCTTGTGTTCCTCAGATGATTCAGCATCAATCATCATGTCATCGAGATAGATAAGGACCTCGTCGGGTGTGCGTCCTTAGAAGGTGAGGTACATCATTCCCGTGAGAGTATCCGGGGCGTTTTGCAAACTCATTGCCATGGTTCCGCACTCGTAGTATAGTCCGGGAGCTGGATAGGCTTCCGTGTGCACTAAGACCTGACACCTTGAAACAAAGTGCACTTCACGTACTTCGGGGCGTAGAATCCGAATCCGTTGGAATTTTTTCGATAAGTGGTGGAGATCACCTCCAAAAATGCGATTTTTTGCCGAAAAATCGCTTTTTTGTGAGCG
>JAPYYZ010003294.1:0-12645 GCA_030522705.1 Eretmocerus eremicus | reverse complement strand
ACGTCGAGGACAAATGACTTCTTGGGAAGCTCAGCCAATTGGAAATTAGAGGGAGTGGCGCCCGTGTCGTGACTCGTGCCGCGAGTGCATGTGCAAGCCCGAGAGGCTCAGCCCGTCGAGTACGGCGATTGCATTCGCGTTAATTGAATTGCAGCGACGAGCCACCGCGTCCAAGACCAAGTCGCCCCATCCAAACTCGGACAGCCGGCAGCGACAACCTGGCCATGTGTATATTACACCCACCTCCGTGTCACTCACGCTTTGTCGTGAAGGAGATAAGCCTCGACGCGGTTACGGGGCTCCCCCTGCTTCGACCCTAGTGCAAACGTAATTCCGAGATTGCGCGAAAACACACCGACCACGTGTCCTGTGCACTTGCTAGCTCGCATCGACCGCCGAGCTTCCGCGTGCGCATTTGGTAATATACGCTGTTTTGCACTGCCTTCGAGTGCGACACGTGGCGTCAGCTGTTGAGCAGCGACACCGGATGTTCTTACAGTCCTTGGGTATGGGTGTCCTGATTCCGTGGGGAGCCGATATTTTGGCGCGCGGAGGCATGGTCTGGTATGTAGATATTATGTGATACTGTCAGGAGTTATGAAAACTTCCAGAGGATGCGAATTGAATAGGGAGAAGGAGTTATGTTGATGGGTTCTCGTAAGGACTCTGATGAATTAGATGTGACTGTCGTGACGGGTGAGGCCTCGAAAAACTTTTGTCTAACCTTGCACCACTAAAATATTGCACTTGCATGTCAGGGAGCTCTTGCGGTTATCAAATATATTGGATATTTCAAATTCGAAATGAAACGAAGATCTTCAAGGAGAATTTGTGACTCGCTTCGGAAGAATATTTCAGTTATTTGGTGCGAAATGAAATCAAAATTCATCACTCCCTCTTTGAGACTGAATTTGAGGGAACCAAATCTGAGGCTCTTCAAATGGACGTATGGGCTTTGGAATACGATCGCAAGTAAGCAATTTGCATGAATGCGTTTTGCGATCTCCTTAGAGGAGAAGCAGCATTCGAAAATGCGCGGAGAAGAAGTAAATATTCTGCATAAGGTTTGTTTACTCCATATACGTACTTCACTCCATTCGTACGTACATGTTCGGCAATTGGAATTCAAATTATACCAACCGTTCCAGACTGAATTTTAATCTTGGAAGTGAATTTCAAAGGGGAAACTTGTTACAATGATCTGTTTCGACGAAAACGATACGAACTTTCTCTTGTTCGTAAACTTCTTTCCTGGAGTCGCGAAACAGAATTTCAAGTGAAAAGTTACTCGAGGGAGTACTTCTTCTACTTCTCTTGCACCGATTGCACCAAGCTCCCTATGGGACAGCCAAGTTTTAATCATTCACGATTGAAACGTCTACGGATTGATCGCTCTCGTTAATCGACAAGAACTTCCATTTCTTCCTAGAGTTCTCCGTTCCATTCGTCCTTTGAGTTGAAGTGACAAACTTCTTCTCATAACAGATATTTCACCTTCTCGACAACAGTCAGATGTAAAAATTTTGAGTTTATTTGATATGATAGAACTCTACGAACTTACCGCCATCCCTTTTGAGCATGGATTTAAATAACCTGAAATACGTAAATACCCTCTAGGCACAATTATCCCCGACAGAGTAAATTGGAAGTTTCAATAAAACTCTTCCGATCATCTAAAGAACGACCTTTTGTTATGATAATTCTCTGAACTGGACTCACACATTTGCTAATGATGAAAGATATGAGATGATTCAACACCTTGAATTAATTCGACGCTCGAGAACTAAAAAGCCCTTTATCAATTCTTAAGAGAATAAGAAAACTTATCTCACTTTCAAGAAAACAAGAAGCTTAATGCCCTATTCCACAGTTGGAAAATAGAAGGCCCCCATCTCAAGAGTCAACTTAAAAAGTCAGTATCTCACGATTTTACAGAAAAAAACGCCCCATAAAATTGTTGAGAGAATAAAAAACCCTAGCTCAAAATATTTGAGTAGAAAAGTCCTATTCCAGGATTTTAAAGCAAAAATGCTATATTTCGGGGATTTGGTGTGACAAATCGGGACTTGAAATGCTTGAGATTGTGGGGCATATGAACGAGAGAAGAGTTTCGGTCATTTTAACATTCTTCACTCAGTCACGCGACCCTCATTCTCAAACATTTTGAAACACGACTTCTCACACCAAATTCCTGAGATAGGGCTTTGCTGCTCAAAGATTTTGAGGTCGGGCTTTTTATTTTCTAAGAAACCCGGGCTCCTCATTTTTCGAAATTTTGAGATACGGCTTGTTTAAGCTGACTTTTAAAGTAGGACCAACAATTTTCTCAAGCCTGAGATAAGATTCTTTGTTTTATCAAAAATGGAGGCTTTTTCCCAAGAATGAGATAGGGCTCCTTGTTTCCTCAAAAATCAGATAGGACTCTTTATTTTCTCACGAATGAGACAAGGTTTATTACATTCTCAAGAATTGACATGCTGTTTCTTATTTCTCGAACGTTGAAGTAATTTCCCATATTTGATACTAAAATAACAACATATTCGAACAAAAATTGTCATATTCTGATCACCCATGAAAGATGTGAGCTTAGGTCTGAGTCTATGGTCGAGGTTAGTTTCCGAAGCCAGCCAATTAGAGCTCTGAAGTCACTTATATCTATGCCACTTTTTGTGACTTTTAAGTGAATTTGAAGCTCTAATCCACTGGATTTGGAATCACGTTTCGACTATCAATTCGGGGCTCAAATAGTCAATTTAAAAAGCCCAATCCTTGTGAGACATTGACCTGTACTTTGGAAAGCAATGAATTCATCAGCTGGAGCAAATACGTGAGTGCAGCGACAATCATATTCCACCTCTGCATTACTAATGACAGCTTGAAAGTAACCGTCTCAAGCAGTGTACCTAGAAGGTGATTGTCATAATTGAATAGCTCAGTGTCAATAGCTCAAAGAAACAAGCATGTCTGTGAGTGATCCCAAATTTTTCATCCGCATATCGACTTTCTGTGGTCTGAAGATCGATGGTGCACAAGAGTGATACACAGATCATTGAATTCAACATTTATTCATTCGATGATCTGCACTCAGTGTTCACGACTCGACCTGTCGTATTCCTCACCCAAAAAATTCAACGAAATCATTTCATCAGACGCAAAACCAGAGACAATACGCTCAATTAGAGTGGGAGATTATTGCATTTGTGGCTTCTATCTTCCAAGAAGATGCTGTCTCCCGTCGACGTCAAAATTGTGTGGATTGTACCACGTCAAAGCGTAATTGGCGGTTGTGCGCGCGCAGCTGCACAGACACTAGATTCGGTTTGTCAAAGGTGACGCTGAGCTATGCCTGCCGAGATGAAATTTCATTAGGGGGAATTTAATTTATGCGTTGCAGAAATTCGTCTAATAACACTTAAGAAGCCTCGGCTCTCATATTATGGCTCTGAGCGGGAAAGCCGCAAGAGAAACTGCGCGCCTGAGCCAACTTTCCAGCTTGCCAGGGTCGTAAAAAATTTTTGAGGAGTAGATCGTGCCGGGAGGTAGCGAGTTTTGAGTATATTCTAACTCTCTCGAACCCATCGCATAAATTTTCCCACTTCCTCCCAATTACTCTTCGTTTTCGCGCCAAAGTAAATGAATGCGAGCCTCATCTCAGGATGATTTCGTGTTTTTGGGGATAAACATCTAGAGACTTCTCTGCGACCATAATGCATAATATCCAAGTATTTTTCTGCAAAGTTATTGACCGAGTATGCAACGTGACTATTAAAACTCCTCTTCTCCTTCATAAACAGTTCGAACTCATCGCTCTCAAAAAGTTTGGTAGGATGCCGGTGAAATGGCTCACGGAGTAATGGAGTGCAAAGAAAGAGGCAAAAGTTTTCGTGAGCTTCAATCTACGAACGAGCTGGTGAATGCATCGTGACTTCCCAGCCGACAAGTTGTGAAACGAGCCGTCTATTCCGAAGACGTTATCTCGAATGTCTCAAGTTCTCGTGGGTAATGGATAAGAAATCCGTCGGGACATTACTCATTCTCCCCCGGAGCGCAAAATTTCCATTCGAAGCTAGAGATGAGTCGTTGCTCGAGATCATCAAAAAATGAGCGTGCCTCCGCGTCAGATCAACTGCGATAAAACGTCGAATCTTCCCGTGTAAATCCACTTTTATAAAAAATCCTCTTGAAAGAAAAATGCTCAAGCTAGCCTGAACATTGCACCACTTGCGAAGCGGCCAACCCCCTAGATCTTACTCTCGTCGTCTGTGGCTCGTGCGGCACGTTTTCCTCCCACCAGATATAGGAGCAACGACGATTACGGCCTTTTTACAGCTCAGGAGCATCAGAGCTCGCCCCCACACGTGCCTGGCCATTAGTCTTGCGCTTCTTCTGCCCTTACTCCTCCTCCTCGCCAAGTCTTTTTGCCTCGCTCTGCTCCTCCAGATTCACCCATTACGCTTTGGGCAAATTCGTTTTGTCATCCTAATCGTGATAGGGTATAAAACAAGCCTAGAGTGACCTTATCGCTCTATCCACTGGCGCGGCAATCCATCTTGTTCGAATTGAGTCTTTCAAGAAGTGTTGTAAGATGCATCATATTGAACAAACTCTTTCCTAATCGAGATGCAAGGACATATCGATGACTGGCAGAAAAGGGAACTATTCAAAAACGTAAGAATAAAGAGGAGCCATCCAAAAGTTTTTGGTAAGGAGGAACTATTCAAGAACGTATAACGGAGAGGAAACTACTCAAAAGTAACTGTAAGAAGAACCATCTGAAAATTTTCGGTGGAATAGAACCAACTGAAAGTATGGAAGCGGAAAATCTGAAAGTCAGAAGGAACTATCATGTACCATTTGAGTTGAAAAGGACTATTCAAAGACGTGATGGTTGGAGAAAAAAACATGATAGTTGAAAGGGACTATTCATAAATATAAGGATTGGAAGGAACTTCTTTAAAAACGTTAGAGATGCGAGGAACGTCTTGGAAATTGTCCATCTAATCTATTCGAGATATTACATCCCAACATCTTTGAAATAAATTTCCAGGATCACGAGCACTTGGCAATCTAGATAGATGTACATACTCTAACGTTTTCGGATGATTTCTTCAAACTCTCACATTTTTGCATAACTCCTTTCAACTTTGACGTTTTTGGATAGTCCTTTTCTACTTATCGCCATCAATATGCCCCCAGATATGTCCTCTGGGTTTCTGTAGGTCTCCTCTGCCTCGGGTCATCTTCCAGATCTAAATTGTGGTTGAAGTAGACAAACATTCATATTTATAGAAGTATAACAATGACCAAGTATTTTCTCCGTCATCACACATGGTTCTATGACAATGGTGATAGATCAACATTTGTGCTTTTGATTGCTCGTTACACTGTCCGAGACGTATATGTATCGAGCGCAATTGTCGCAATTTATATGATAGACCACCACCGGTACAATTCACAGTATCGCTCTTTTACTCTGTATAACTTACACGCAATTGAAACACTCTATTGGTGCAATGGACTTACCAAGCTGCTCATCATATCGAAGATAGTCTCTCGAATGATTCCTCGTTAGGTCGTGGCTGCATTAGTTGTCAGTGAACGGCGCACTTCATCCAAATTCCAACACAGGTCTGACAGTCGTGAGAGCTAGAAACAGAGAACACGTGCGTTAGGGTAAATTTGACAGAGGCCTTTGGTATATCAACGTCGCAAATGCGTCAAATTTCAGCTGTTGGCTTTCAAAGACTGCGATTATCCAGATTTTTTTCTCTCCGGAAACACCCACTGTGAGGTGTTGCACCAGCTACGTACCCTCGAGAATATTCGTCGATGAGACCGAATCTGCTCTCTCTGTGTATTTCGTTCAGTGGAATCAGCTGATGAGTCAGTGCGATCAACTGAAACATCAAGGTATCCATCCTCAATTTTGATCAATTAAATTACTGCATCTGCACTGAAATATCTGAAAGTTTCAATGACATTCACTGAAACTTTAGTGACTATCATTGAAACTTTTGTGGGTCACGACTGATGAATCAGTAAAAACCTCCGAATCATTCAAAGGACCCACTGATGTTTCAATGATAATTTCCACTGATGAACTAGTGAGTGACACTGATTCATGGTGTCTATCTCACTTGAGTGTGCTTGCTGACTAGTCTCTAGCAAGATAGACACGATCACTCATGAATCAGTGCAACCCTTGAGCCATCAGTCGAAAGTATTACTGGTACATCAGAGGAGCCACTGATGATCCAGTGGTTTTCACCGTGTCATCGATGGTGATATATTGCGTGACCCGTAGACATTTCGGTGACACTCACTGTCGTTTCGGCGAATGTCACTGATTCAGTTCTTCAGTGCGTGCTCACTGAATTTATCAGTCTAGATTGAACATGGGTGCACTAATTCTTCAGTTGACCTCTCTGATCTGATTTGAGAGGATCAGTAAAATCACCAATGGTTCACTAATGATAGTAGATCGACACTGATTTCTCCGATGAGCTCACAAAAGACTTGGATAGGTAAACACTCATTTCTCAAACGCAGTTTGAAGATAAGCAATTATTGCTAAAATTCAAGCAATGAGTCAGGGAATATAAACTTCAGTCCTCAGCGAGCCCGCTGAAAATTAAGCGATGATTGCTTTCCTGAGTTATCCGAATCACTAGGTCTCAGTGATGTTACTAAATACCTCCGTGTGTATGTATTCACTGATCTTTCAATGAGGCCACTGGAAAATTAGTGACGGTAGCTGGGCTGAGTCAGTTGAGCCACAGAAATTTCATTGGACTATGTCGCGTTGTACGGTAACCCATCGAAATTCAAAGATGCGAGAGGAAATGTAGAAATAACGGCAAAACGTTCGTTTCAATCAGGGTAACGAGTGAGAAAATCACGCGGCTGAGCTGGTCGACAACTCCTTTCTCTCCGTCAAACTTCCAGAAGCTTTTTTGTCCCGATCATGGGGCTTGAAGTTTGCGTCAGAACGACAAGCCGGAAAATTGGATTTTTCAGTGTTACGCGTACGTGTTCTGGCTGCTAACGAAAAGACGGAGTAATAGGATACAGGGACGGCCAGAGAGAGGTTTAGTGTTTCAACCCTATACGTTTCGCGCGGGTCCATTATAATTTCAGAAAAAGAAATTACTCTCCTTGACCCTACAATCTAACTATTACTGCGATACTCGTGCAAGAAATGAAAATAAACGCTTTGTATTGAAGTTGATAGATATTGCATTCAATTTCAAAGATTGTAATCTTGTGATTTTATCGGATGATCGAAAGCCAAACATGGAGTTTCTCATGCAATGTAGTGTTCATTTTATGTAAGGTCGAGTTCAACGTTGCATAAGATGTGAGGGTATATCCTACGTTGTTAGAGTTTGTTGTATCTAACGTCATACTGGCCTTTTATCTATCGTTATGTCGATTTTGAGCCCGGCACCATTTTTAATGTTAGAATATTCGATAGAAAAATTAATTAATGATCTGATAAACATCGAGTAACTATCAAGATTCAACTTGAGTCATATTAGGCTCGAAATACGTGGAAATTTCAGTCATACTCTCAGGGATCACGGAAGATTGTCTTTCAAAAACACAGTAAAGCCTGTTAAGTTGAGCACTCCGTATGTTCGGCACCTGCCTAACTTGGGCGATTTCTTCAAAAACCAAAAAAATTACATTGATTCAACTGCGATTTTTCCTCCGTGAGTTGGACACTATAAGTTAGTCACCTGCTTAACTTGGGCGCCTTTTTCTGCCCAAAATGGTACATTTGAATCTAAATAACCCTGTGTAAGTTGGGCAGCTCCACTGAAGATAGTTCAAAGTGCGAATCGTATTCGCGGTTTGTGCAATGGAATACGCTTCATATGGCTGTAGCAAGGAACGATGAGATCTCGTGATATTTGTAGTATAATAACAAATGGAATCACTTATAATACCGAATGACGAGCGAGTTAGGTCTGCGATGATGCAATCATGCGACACAGAACAATAGCATCAAGTGTAAATTCGGCGAGAGTAAGACGTGAGATCAATTCATCTAGCATGTCAAGTCCATAAACAAGATCCATTTGCTTTGCATTTGCGACTTTACTCAGTGCCAATTCATCAGTTAAACAGAATATGAGTCTACAACTATCGAACAACTCGAATTGAAGTGAATTTGAGTAATTGGTCGAAACTATGGAAATGATCTTTACGTATAAATACATGCATGAATAAATGGGATAACGAGTAATAAAATAATTCTTTCCTCGATATTCATATCCTTCAATTTCTGGTCGAAATAATGTGACCCTCTATAACTTGGGCACCTGTCTAAGTTGGGCAGTTTGAGCTGGAGCGGAGGTGCCCAACATACACAGGTTTTACTGTACTATTCAGCGACCTTCTCGTCTCATAGTCAGTAGAAGTAATTTGATTTCGTTGTACCATAAAAAACCTGGTGAGGCTTGATCAAATTAAAGATCCTATTTCTTTTCTGAGCTGCATCTCTGGCACAATATACCCCAATGTACTGTGGCCGACCCCGACCACTTGAAAGCAGATAGCTAGAATTATTTTCTCACCCCTTAATTCCTCCGCAAACCTAACAATGTAAGCTTGATCTTACATTCCAGTATTTTACGAGTCAAGTGACGAGGCTCTGAAGTGTAAGATCTCTGGTTTCCACGGAAATAACATTCGCACATGTACTTCTGTGACAAAGAATTCTTAGCGAGAAAAATCATGAAAAAAAATCCTCGATCATAAAAGCAGTTACAGTCCTCCCTCGTTAACACAAACGAAATTTCAGTCCCTTGAAAATTGCTTCACACAGGTTCTCATGGACTAACTCACTCTATAACATGAATTCCCTCGTTATGTAACACCCGAATAAAAATCCTGCGCCGTCGAAATTGTCTTAACGAGGGAAGACTGTTTAAGGCGAATAAAAAACGGATTGCCTCTGTAGAACGACGATTTAATCAATCTCTTGACTTGATCTCCTGTGTGTGTATTAGTTATGTGTTCTTCTAATTCATCCTCACACTAACCGATATCTCAATCGCAAACCCAGTGAATACTAATTCACGAGGAGATGATTGCTATGAGAGGTCAGGATCTATTCAATGTGCAGTTCGAATCAATAGCAAGGGCAACATGTCCTTCTGAACCTGCACATTGTCGAAAAGGATGAGTTTACCCTTGAAAAAGGCATTTCAAGAACCACTAACCTTTGCAGATTGAATCAAACTGCTAGGCGATCCATCACTCTATCTCTAGATGTACATAATTTACACCTCGTTACTGAATGCAGGCTGTTCGTGCCACTTCCAAATCTCCTTATCTGAAGGTCACTTGACATCGGAGCAACTCTAGAAAAAAACTTTCAAATCGTACATACAACGTGCGAAATAATCCAACATCACGATACGGCTGAACTAAAATCAATGGAACTCACCTAGATGTGTCAGATTAGGAGGATGATTCTAGAAAAATGAGTTCGTAGGAATCTACAATCAGGGTTTTCGTGAAGACTTTGGATCTCGAATGAATATAAGAGGTCGAGCTGCGAAACCTTCCCAAATCTTTATTAGCCCTATAATTCACGCGCCAATTCATCGTAGAAAGAATGCAGCGATTGTTCATTCTCTCCAACGCACTCCCAACAATTTTCATTTCCAGCGTGAATATGGAATTCGCGGATGTGTTCAATTCCATGATGCACCTCTTCTATCAAATACTCTGAATCATGTGAGATTTGAGACTCGCTCCGCGATTTCATAGCTGTTCAAGTGTCGACGTTGGGAATCGTGTCAGATTCCTCTCTCAATATCATTCATGCTCTGCAGACGATATTACTCGGGTAATCGGAGACATCCATCATTCCACCACGCTTCAGCAGCAATAATTTCAAGCGTTATTGCACTTCAGAGGCGATAAAAATCATGGAAAGATAGGAGGAGTGAAGAGTGAGAGGATAAGGCACTGCGTATTCGTGTGATAATCGAGTTTTCATATGGATTCGCTCTGATGCCAAGAGCAATAACGACCATGATGAAATTGCAATATGTGATTGGAAAGAGAGAGTCAGTCCGAAAATTTTCGATCTAATGGCTTTCCACGTTATTCTCATTTCTCGCATGAGAATAGAAGATCCTCTCCAAGCCATGAGTGGCAAGAGAATTGCAGTGACTTTTTTCATCAATATTAGAATTAATTACAACCCTTGCAATGTCTTGAATCTCACAATACAATGAGAAGGTATTTGTTAGCTAGCAAACAGCACGATTGTGTCTGTCACAGTTAGCATTGTATAAACATAATTGACGGGTTAATATGCTTCACGAATGCTTCAACAATTTTGAAAGAAAACAAGATTCCGGTACTGGGTAATCATTCTAGAAAACCTTTGTAGAATCTTTCAGATTTTTGTCAAGATTATTTTCTCGCGTGAATGCAAATCAGAATTCTGATTTCCTTGAAGCTAACCATACCGTGTCATCTGCACAATCAAGATACAGTGATGTTAAGAGTTTCCGGCAAACAAGACCTCGCTTGGACCTCGCTGTGTTTCCCGAACATAGGCAAGTACGAAAGACAATGGAGGTCATGTTTAATGGAAGGATTTCAGCTCTCTGGCAAAGAAAAGATTCACATCAGCTCGTAGAATATTTCACATTTGTGCGTATTGAATTTCTTCTCGGTCGACTTTTTTGCTTCACCGATCCACTTTGCTGATTTTTGTGCAACGAGATCGATGTACAATCGCTATAAAATGGCCTTCAACAGATAAAGAATAATCCCAATTCCGTCGCTGAGGAGTATGAGTTTTATTATCCAAGTGGGTTTTGAATGGCCGGACTCGCTCCGAGAAAATATGTATATGCATGAGATTGAAAAATCACTTGGCATAACTGCCCGACTATAAATAATCGGATATTGGGAAGCAGTGGTAGGAATTCTTTCATTCTTTCGATCCCAAGTGTTGGGGAAGCAGAAGTATTCCATTGGTATAATTTCACTCCAAATACTCAAGACTCAAAATGATCTCGATTCAATTATTCCAAACACTTGCATAAAAGCTTGCAACATTTCGCGCTCAAAATCAACTCCTTTATCATCTCCGATCAAGCCAAAATTCGGAGCAAAGTTATGCTGGGAACGGAGACATTTTTGCAGTGGAGCACCAGCTGGTCTGGATCGGATGTACAGGAGTAACAAGAGCTGCGGTATTAGCGACATTCTCATACATATTCGTCGTCTTTGGGGCGAAGCTCAACTGGCACTTTGTGCGGAGACTCGGAGAGTTTGCGTGGCGTGCATTAGCCGGCACTAAATTCGATTAATACCACTTGAGAGCCTAAGCTTGTTGCATCGCATCACTCCAACTCGACCAATAATGCAACAATGAACTCCTCAAACAGCTGCGCGTGTCATTCAGACTCATTAATTTAATTCACGGATTGCGATTCCCATTTGACATCCACAATGCATCAACAACTCACTTCTCCTCAACGATGAATATATACGAGTGATTCCGTGGAAAGTGGGATTTTCTATACCGAGGTTCGCACAAGCCTCCGCGACTTTTAATCTTTGCGGTTAAAATTGATTAGGGTGTATTCTATGGTCAAAATGTCAATTCCGTCCTCTGTCCAGAACACAATCTTCGCTTCAAAAACCAGTACTGCGCCTCTACAAGGTCAGTCACACCCATGCCCAATCGTGATTTCAAATTGTATACTTTGGAGTGAAACATTTCGAACGTATTGCAATTCAAAAATTGAAATTCAGCTTTCGCACGGGCAGACGACATTTTGTCCACAGGTGTGCACCAAAAGTACTGGTACAGCACTAGTAACAGCGGCAAATGTCCTGATCTTCATCATAGCCTTTTATACCGGCCAAGTTATCACCAAAATATCCCATAGGCTTGAAAGGAATACGGCAGAGCGGCTCTATAATCGAATCTGTGCAGTGGTGGGCAGTTTGCACGGGTTTTACAACTCGCGTACAAAATTTTCGATCAATTTCTTCCCTCCGGTGTGCCGCTACCCGAAATACTGTATCGCTTAGTGAGACGCATTTTTTCGTAGTATTTGGTGGCATTAGATGGAATATGTGCGGAAAAGTGTCCACGACTCGTCCTCGAGTAGTGAGAGCACTTTTAAGGCGAAATGTCAATTCTGTCCCCTTCTCGACCCTTTAAAACATGCCGTAGTTTTCCCTGAGATCCACCTTGGCCTACATAACTCTGAATTCTTGTTTCTGATGCCTAAACATGTCAGAATCCACTCTATTAACTACCCGAAACTAATTTGGGGCTGAAATAATTTTTTGACCCATGTCACACCCGTGGACATTTTTGGCCCCAAAAAATCCCACTTTCCGCGGAATCTTTCATATATTCATCAATAATATCCACGGTAGCGAATTCACTTCGAGATCCATTCATTATCCGAAGTGCGCTCAATAAATGTAGGTTGTGATATCCAGAGATAGTCCAATATGCCTCAAAATATAAAAATCAGATTGACCTTTGTGATAGACTCTTTAGACTAGTGTGCAGAGTATACTCCAATTTTGGGAGTTGCTATGAATATAAAATTTCGGAATGAAGGAGAGCGCAACGTTGTGAGTAGTTTTATA
>JAPYYZ010003292.1:0-21111 GCA_030522705.1 Eretmocerus eremicus | reverse complement strand
TCATAGTCAATGAAAACAGCTCTCAAGAGCTCGCGAAGAGCTCTTCAAGAACTCTTGAGGAGCTCCTCATCATCAGCCATCAGCTCCTCAAGAGCTCTTTTTGGTGGCGCATTTAGGAGCTCTTCAAGAGCTCTTTACGATCTTCGTCAGGAGCTCTTTAAGAGCTCCTTAAGACCTCTTTAAGAGCTCTGTGATTTGCTGGGACTCATATCATATAAAAATTATTGAAAATACGATATGAAAAGCCCAAAATGGACTCAGCTCTCAATTTGATGATTCTCTGTAAGTCTTCAAAATTTTGAAACGATTGGCCATATTGTTCAGGAGTTATCGTGAACGATAGAAAACGACACACACACAGACTCGGGAGAAAAGTTGGAAAGAATCCTATGGTGTAATTTCATGGAGGGTCGTAGGTAAAATGTGCCACGTACACTCAACAAATCTTGACGAGGGAAACAAGAGAGCTTTGTTTCATATGTCTTAGAGGTATACTGGGAGAGAGAAATGGGATCGAAACATCAATTGGGAGAGCATTTTGTTGTCACGGATACAATGCTTTCTCTTTGAGGAAGCAATATATTCCAATATTTTGTCATATACACTACCTCCTAAGAGTAATGGATAATGCATTCTCGAAAAGGAATCGTAATAATTTGTAACCGAGGGATTTCGTGGGTGTCAGGAATTCAGGGGTCAGGTCCTTCAAATGATTGTAACTCTCAGTTTTAGAATAGAAAAGTCTAAAATATTTATCAGAACTTAAATTACAGTAGATGGAATCTGAAACAAATAAAAAGAGAGAAGAAAGGATGAGTTGATATTCGTTGCTCGTGTATTGAACGGGTGTATCTCTGTGACAAAATGCGGTCTAACCCAGGAGACGATGCTTCTAAATTACATACAACTAGGGCCTCGGCAGAGCTCCTTCCGGGCGACAAAAACGCGGGGGTTAGCCGGTGTGTAACGCGGTGGACGGGCCTTGTTCCATCACCTCTAGTGGGCTCCTAGAGGTGGGAGATGGTTCGGTACCCTTCGTCTACTGCGGCTCCTGGAGCTCCCAGGTAGCCGCCGTGGGGTGTCCGGTCGATGGTGATGCGAGGGGACGCGTTCGCGGTACGGACGGATTTGCCATTAGACCGACTGCTGTAGCTCCCACAGTCGGTCCGCTGGCGGCTCACCATCCCGGAGCTCCCGAGGACGGTGAGGAGTGGTCTGCGTTTGGACCCACGAGTCATCTCCAACCCCAGAGCTCCTGGAAGCGGGAGAGACCTGCGAGTCCGCTGCGCGAGACGAACTGTTGGAACCGCCGCCGATCACGGCTTGTAAGCGCGTGTAATTGCGGTGCGGCGGCTCGAGTGTGCGCTGATCGGGGGCAATCGGCACCTGTGGCTCTCACACTTCTGCGCGAGCGCACCGATGCCCATCCGGTTGCGAGGGCTGAGGGGCTGCTCGTCGCAAATTTGGAAGCTCTTAAGCTCACGGGAGAAAAAGCATCTGCAAGTTCAGAAAAACACTAACATCCTGTGTTTTTCAAATATTTTTCTGGTGCCTCCTTCACACGTATAATTAGGATCGAAAAGATGAAAGTACTCCTCTCAGTCAATCATTTGTCATTTTGACAGAAATAGTGGTGAAACAAAATTTCAGACCGCGACTTGGAGTTGTATTCAAAGGCTCTAATTATGTTTGTTCAAAAATTGTCTACGGCATTCTGAAGCCGGGTTACGGTCTCTGACAGATGGACAATTGACACAACATGATGAACGATACAAAATAAGAGAGATGAATGATGTTTAAAATAGTTCAATCCATTTGCTCACATCGCGGTCAACTGAATAAATCACTATTCAACACTTCAAAATTAATAATACTCATCTCAAAATGGGTTGCCGGATGCAGTTAAGTCATTCTTATTCACGTAACCGCCGATCTTTCAGAGCCTATAACTCGGTCCTAGACAAAGTACAAAATTGAAAAAAATGAACACAAAGCTCTCAAAAAGATCTACAAGTTGCAATTCAGGATTTTGTTTTTGTATCGTTCCTCTCAAAATAACAGGAGATTGATTGAAAGGATTTTTTCATTTTCTCAACCCTGATTATCAGGATGAAGAAAGCGCCAAAAAATATTCAGAAAACTTGAGGTGATAACATTTTTCCTGAACTTCAAAGCGCGTTTTTGATTCATTTATTCTTTCTTGTAGACCCAAGGGCTTCCGAGTTATTGCGATTTTACCGCGAGAGTGCATTATTCATTACTTTTGAGAGGTAGTGTATGCTAATATCTTCAAATATAACCCATTCCCACTACCACAATATATGGCTCGCCATTATTATCATACAAGCCTACATATGACCACGGATAATGATATGTGGATTTATTCCCACGGGTCCTTGACGGTTTTTAGTCCTAGAGTAACCAAAACTGAATTATGGGTTGCATGGTGTGAGAGGCCCCCTGAGTCACTGGAATCCATCTCTCAATGGGGCCAACAAATTACCCTCAGTCGAACGTCACTAATAGCTTATGCAATCGGTCAAAAATCCATCCAAACAGTGTTAGAATCGAATTATTCATTGCTTTCTCTCAACAATCATCCTAACCAACGCAGTATCAACACCCAAACCATGAACTGTTTCCAATTCCAGGAATCCAACTCCTCAAACTGATGACAAATACCTCACCACGGTTTGGAAACCGACTTCCGAGCAAAATATCTTCTATCTTGATATTGGCAAGGATTTGGTTTTGAAGGATGACCGAGACTCCGAAGGTCGACTCATCTATGAAAAGATCAAAAGTGCCTTTACTTTTTAACGAAGGAACACATTTTATCACCTCACTCCTAGTGATATTTTTGTAATAGACTACCTGTCAATGTGAAGTGAACCAAATAAATAATACAAGTGCTGTTTTTTTTAACAATAATTCAAATCGAGTTTAGTCAAATTATCATTCGCAATACATTATACGCACAGAGTGCGCACAAGTAAATGAGCCACCAGGTCTGCAAGAGATTGGTTCGAGAAGCTACGTTAACTTTGACAAATAATGAGTTCATGACGTATCAATTATGTTGCTCTTCATCGCTAATTAAGGGGATGCACAACCTTTTTTTAACTCATACTGCAAAATGACTCACATGCATGAAAATTTGGGTATATGTATATCCGTGTATTTCAAGCGATTTGAATGACGTAACTGGCTTTACGGGAAAAAATGTTCAGGGCTTCTTTCATTTCCATCTCCTAATCCACGCGTCCAATTTGCTGATCCATGCAAGAGATCCTTGAAAATATCTCCATAAACCTATAAATAAAATGTCCAGCGAAAATATTCAAATTTTCTAGAGGAGTAACATTTGTAGTGGCTCCGATCCGCAATTCGTGTCGGAAGAAAGTGGTTAGGTGTGGCATAATTTCTCCTGGCGCATATGCTTTGAATGAATTTCCCTCACTCTTCTGGAGTCTTTTCTCTAATAAGGGAGATTCTCAGGATAGCAAAATATACATGCATATAAAATATACCCATTGTCCCAGAAACAGTTAGATATTAGGAAATTAACTAGCTTGTGAAAGATTTGTATAGAAAGGATACCATGGATTCGGTAGATGTCATCGTAGTCGTAACCTCCTGAGAGTTTACGTGAATTAAAATAGAACTCATTTGCAATATGAACTATGGAGCTACAGGGCACATTCCCACGAAATGAATAGATCAGAATTCTTCATACTTCTTCAGATTTAGGTACAGGAGTGAATCATCCCGTGGTAAGAGGATAGAGTGATGAGAATCGTCACTCTATATAGCAACGAAGATGTATTGCAATCATATAACGATTGCTCCGCTCAGAAATCTCTCTTTTGCAAAATGAATTCTCGAGAAATAGGAGGGGGGGGGGATAACTCAAATGTATTATCCACGCATATGGGACCATGACACGTAGAACCAATGTTTCTTTTAGTTTGGAACGGACACCACGGAAGATGACATCAAGATGCCGAAATATCCAACTCTTTCCAAAACAATAAGACCCTGTATATGTACATTGCTATCTCGGAATTACTCTGAATGCAAAAAAGACTTCGGAATAGTAGATTATTGCCCTGGGCGCGTCCGCCCAGTTCGGGCGCTAGGACAGTTTATTTCCCGAGCGAAGCGAGAGAAATAAGTCCTCCGTACCCGAAATGGCCGTGCAAGCACGGGGCAATAATGATTTTTCAACATGAGAACTCTGAAACCGCGTTTGAATGCGGTAGTTTCAGGTTAGAATGGCAAAATATCATCCAAAGCATGTGAACCAAGGTTCTCATAGGTTATAAGACTGATCACTTTTACGAGTCACGAACTGTGGATCAGAGTCACTAAGAACGCCACACCTACCGCTAATTTTAATATCTTCGCTTGGAAGTTTCTTGTTTGCTCTTGGGAATATTTTCAAGAATCTATCGCATGTATTATCAGAACGGATGCATGAATCCAGAGATAGAAGTTAGAAAAGCCCGAAAAAAGAAGTTTGTGTAAAAACCGAGTATGTACGTCATTTGCATTACTATTTGCATTTTTGAAATTGCCGAAAATTTTGATTTTTCTGTTTTTTGATTGATTTCTCACTGATATTAGGCCCAATTGGAAAAAAATGAGAAAATATAGATCGATGTGAAAAAGTCTGAAATTTCCAGGAAAGATACTTTCAGATCTGGAAAAGGCCAGCATAACCCCAAAAAAGTGATTTCCTTGAGAAAAAAATCAAGTTTTGGGGCCTTATGCCTGATTCTATTCAAAACTTGACATTTTTATCGGATTCCTCGCATTATTTACATCGATTTATGTCTTGAAAAAATTGGGATCAGAGAGGGACGAGTTCTTTTCAAAAAGAGTTTCGAGCGAGGTACTCGAAAAATGACACGAGTTGCGGTGGGGAGAAGCCATAACACGGTAGACCCTGGGACCTCTTTCATCCCATTGATATGCCTCAAAAAATCCACCATTGGGCCCAAATTGTGTATTAACGAAGCGTCCAAATCTCTTTTGAATCGGAACCTCCGACGCCTATACTTCGATTCAGGCTGACTGCATTGCATGAGCTGAATGCCGACACATACTAATGTCATGGGGTGCAACCACGGTCGTTGCAACTCTAAACCGCTTGAACGTTCGACCCTGGGGCTTTAGATATCAATTTTTGGCATCAAAAAGAGACTATTCCCAAAGTTTCAGCCAAATCGTTGATCCGGAGTTGTGACCCTCTCCTTGTCAGAGAGAGAATTTTTCAATTTGAATTCGTTTACTATAAGTTATAACTTATAGGCTATGAGGACTCAAAGCTTCTACATAGCCTTCTCTGTACATATTCTTACAGACTAAAAATCATATAAGAAAACACATACATCGTAGAAATAGCTTCTAAGGTGCTGGTGAACTCAAACTAAGAAAAAAAACTTGAATATGATAAATATGAGAGAGACGTGGGGGGGGGGGGCTGCGCTGGGGGTCCAAGCAGAGAAAGTAGAGAGAGAGAGAGAGAGAGTGAGAGAGAGAGAGAGAGAGAGAGAGAAGTTATTGTGGAAGTTGGGCCCAAAGTTCAGCGTACACGGTGGCAAATATCTCCGAAAATAATGAATGTTTCCAAAAAATCTCTCGCAAGCTGTTCTCCTATCTAAACTCTTCAAATATATAGAGAATGAAAAACATCCAGAATCCGAAATTTTCGTCTCAAATGAAACGCCCCAGCTCTAGCGCTAGGCAAAACATTCGTACTTCAACGTCACAAACCCTTGCACCTTGCACCGGCATGATATCACTTATTCGTCGAATTTCGGGGACTCTTACCTCATTCTATCATTGTCACATATCAAAATTATTCAGAGGCTGCGGCAAGAATGATTATGTACGTACAGATCTACCATTGGAAGCAAAAGGGTGGCTGACTTCAAATAGTTCTTTTTTCACAGTCGGCTTGAGAACTTTTTACCGTTTCTAACTCTTCAAAACCTCCCATCCCATGATAATGAAATATGAAAATGGAAGCAGTTTCATTCCCTCGTCGAATGACGTTGAGATATTTGATCAGAATCATTGATGAATGAGAGAAAAGGTCTGTTACGGTCTCTTGTTTTATGGAATATGATCCGAAATGACAGTAAGAAGAAATTAACTTCCACAAAAATCAGTAAATATACGATATTCGGGAATCTTATACACGAAACAATACGAGAGGGATCTTTCCTCGAGAATATGAAACAACTTTCAAAGCCATTCACATGTCTAAATTGAAAACTCACGGCTTTCTTTCTTAAGGAAACAAACACCTAAGACGTTTTCGATTACGAAAACATCTATATCTTATAGAAACCGTCAGTGCTGTAATTAATTTTCCAAATGGTCAAGATCGCACTTCTTCAACCCGAGTATGTGATATTGAAGAAAGTGTGCAATTCTATCAATTCATCATGGAATCTCAAAATCGAATTTTTTGTAGTTACCGACTCTTTTGCTTCAGACGGCAAAGATACTAGAGAAAGTGCATAGTTCAAAGTGAATGGTCTCTTTTTATTAAAATACAAATACTCTTTCATCGCCCTTGTCACACTTGTAAATCTACAATTATCTATTTCCACTTATCATTTTACTATACGCACTAGGTATTTATAATTGACCTCGGGAAAAAAAAACAGTAGAATTTAAATGCACAAAGTTGACACAGGTCCTTGAGAAAAATCTGCAGTATTACTTTTTCATCAAATATTCCATGATCTACAGCTTCAATCGTTATGATCGAGGTCTATTCGCCGTGAACAATATAAATGAGGGAAAAAGTTCAATAGGTTGTTGACCATTTGACAATTTCCGAAAGTTGGCCTAAACTTTTTACTGGAGATAAAATTACTGTTCAAATACATCGAATTTTCAACCAGCTTTGTGATGTTCATTCTGAGAAGGAATGAAGTTTCACGTACTCAAGTAATCAATAGACTTCTGGTACATATACATGAATGCTATATGGGCTAATGATCTCAGCCTCGGATGATTTGATGTAGAGGAGAATGTTGTCTACTGTCTATTCCTGAATTTCGTCTATTCGGAGCAATTCTATACTCGAAGTACAATATGAACTGTACATTCTACGTGCAATAATTCAACTCGACATACCATCGCATTGATTCATCCGTAGTGCCTGGAGTGGGCTCAAAAGAAATTCCCACTTGACTTATCTAATCAATGATATTGTGTGAGTACGTTTCCATCTGCAAAAATAAATGTTCCTTCCAGAATAATTGCAAGCATTTCACGATGCTCGCCATAGTAAGATCAGTCTTCGATTTTCCCGCATGTTTCTCCATATTCTCTTTACATTCGAAAGTAATAGAGACTTTTGTGTATATGTTGTGGGATATGTTGACGATTGAGAAATGCCGTCAAGGGCCGAATAATGTCAACAATGCCCAAGCTATAATTCTGAGCACTATCTGACAATGCCCGGGCACTGACGAAATTCACCGAACTCTCAATATTTCCATAGCATATATGTAAGATAATCAGGGGTGGCACTTTCGGTACGTGAAGAAACGGAGTATCGTCAAATCTCGCTTCATCGATCCAAAAGTTTCATTGGATAGTATGTTTCACACATTTAGTATTTGCTAGTGTCATTCAAAGTGTTCACATTTTCTTGTCGATTAAATGTTTTCTTTCATTAGAAATTGGAGCATGAGAAACATGTGCAGGGCTGTCGCTAAACCTAACGCAGATCGATACGCCATAGATATTAATTCGCATATAAATTTTTCAACGAAGTGATTGGGTTAAACGGACTTGGCCTGGAAAACTTCCTGAGGCATTCAGTGAAATTGGATGCGTGAATAAGCTGCAGTCAAATCTGGTTCATTGTGCTCTCTCGTCCCAATATACATGCTCGGTGTGTCTTTGGTCATCGGCGCGAGCAGTGCGAGCGACATACGTTTGTGGCGAGATGATCTCTGAGAGGCATCTCCGTGGTTGCTCTAATAGTTTATTGTAGTCCGTGCTTCGTCGAGTGGCGATGGGATACGTTTCCAATGGAATCATCGTGGAAAGTCGTTTCACAATACTGGTGCGCATTCTGTAAGAAAAATATCTCATTAGATTCGCAAATGCTATCGCAATAATGGCCAGACTGGAGTTTACAATTATGCATTGCAGTCATTGCAGAAGCGACAATATCGTGGACTTTGAAGGACCGTAAAATGATTATCATTGTGGAAGGTGATAAGACACTGGGACCAAATATTAGAATTTTAAAAATTCTCTTTCCGATCCTCTCAAAAACGCTGCGTAAGTATTTGTTGGAAACGATCAAAATTTATTGAGACGTGTCTTCGGCGCCACCGCATTATAAGTTACAAGTTGTTGAGGCCATCATGAAATGAAGGTACCCTACCAGATGCATAAAATATGTTCCTAGATGAGACGTAGAATTTTCTGTTACTGTCTTCAAAGCATAGGATTTTGGAGTGATTCTCCCAAAAAATGAGTCTAGAGTCAGAAAATGGACAACTCTCATTGTTTAAAGATATATTGACTCTCGATTCACAATCATAGTTGAATTCTTGCTCAGATTCTAAGAAAATTGCGAATCAATATTAAAAATTGACAAACACATCGACTAGGAAGGATTAAGGATCCGACTCGAGTAGAAATTAGGATTTCGACTGGATACATGAATCAAAGAGAATACAAGATATTATGCTCATTCTTATTTTTCAAACTCTTCGATCATCGTCCAAATGGTGTATGAGGACCGAATCGAATCTACTCCGCCACGAATCATTGCCAAGTCGAATGATTTCATACGTGGATAGATAGTTCAATCTGTCAACCCAGAAAAATTGGGCACGACAATATACAATACAATACATACGAAAACTTCTACAAATCAGATCGCTCGAGTCTTGTAATTGAATCAATAATCAGGGATGTACTATTGTATTTTTCGAAGCATCAATCACATCGGGATACTCACTGCAAACGGAGCAATTGATCTCGTCGGAGTTGTCGCCGCAGCCGTCCTTGCCGCTGCAAGTGATTGCGTCGGATCGGCATCGGCCGTTGCCGCACTTGAACGGGCACACTTTTGACGAGATGCGGCTGCGATTTCGAGTGCGGCAGGCCGCCCTGGGTTCGTCGCTTCCATCCCTGCACGAAACCACCGCGTTGCAAAATTCGTAGGCGGGCAGGCACTGGCCGCTGTTGCAGCGGAATGCACCCTCGGGACACTCTGCAATGTGAATATTGTGGAATCGTCGTTATGAAGCTGTGAGAGTCGCTGATTGAAATGGAAATTTGCACGAAGCGAGCAGGTTTTTGAAAAATGGGAGCACGGTGTGGACAGGCGATTGCAAAATCTTCCAGCCACGTGCTTGAGGGATTCAGTCGGGAGAAGCCACTTCGCAAACCGATCTACCGAGTGCATGAATCTCAGAATTTCTAGTCTCAGGTTTTCCAAATCAACAAAAAAAATGTAGCTTCGACAATAATTTTCCCTCTCTAGTGAGATCTAAAGTATTTGCGTTTGATTGAGATGACATGAATGAAGATGTTACTGGGAGCACTTCTGAATGGTTCTGAAACGTGCTGAAATGAGATCGTTGACAAAACACTTGCAAAATTGAGCAGAATTCCTTACATCAAGAGATTCGCACTTATTCGACTATTATAGCATACATGTATTGCTGAATCACTCATGCTGAGATCATGCACAAAATTAAGATTCAATGATGAAACAGAACGACATTCTTCTCCTTAAGTATGGATACGGATGGTATATTTGGAGTTAATCTAGATTGAGTTTCCGTACATGTTAGATAGCAAAACTCGTACAAAAATCAAAATAATTCATTTCCAACCAAATGTTATTCTAAAGTCTCGAATTCCAAAACTTGTAAGACAATAAATAGTTCGACGAATTTTTTTCTCTCCCAGCCCATTCGATGCATGGCTTCTAGAGTCAGTCTCCCATAGGCTGAACATACGAATTTGAATCTAATTTAGTTTTTATTTGAAACGCTCCGCAATTCCACCTTTATTATAATGAAGTTGTAACGGAATCTCATTATTGCCGGAGCTATCTTTTTATTCTTTCACGCACAGCAATCAGCTCTTGAAAATCTCATGCCATTATAAGTACGGTGATGACTGGGTGTTGCCAAGATCCTCGCGCGGTAATTGATACTTTCATGAGCCTCGTAATGCCCGATATCATTCACTCAATCATATTCATGAAACATGATGAACTCCTCAAGACATTTATGATCACTATCAGGTCAGAATAATAATTTTAGAACATATCTGGCTAATGACAGGAATGCAAGAATATTATCAATGATGCATACCTCCCATACTTTGAAATTCAACCGATATCGTTCTTCCCTGATAAGACCTCAAAGAATACAATGCATATCGTCCATCAAACAATGCAGATATCGTTCTTCCGTCTTGAAATCATATTTGAATCAATTTCCTGGCTATTAACAGCCCCGGGCTAATGGAAAGTATAACATGTCATCTATTTGAAGAATCGAGTAAGAATTTCAAAAACTGCTTGGATTGATAATAATATTCAGAAAGATTCTATTCAGATAAAAAAAGGCGGAGTATCCTTTCACGTAATGCGATTGGAATTTTTTCAACAAAAAAGAATAACAATCCGAGCAGCTTACGAGAAGGTAGCAATTCAACTCAAAACAGATCCGAAACGTGTTCATTCGGAGTCGTCTATAACTCAAAGATATCTGGAAATTCTCTACATGCAGATTCATCACTTATAACATTTTTGAAAGTAACATTACTTTGGAATAATATGTTTGGAAACAAAGAAATCGTCAACTTTTGCTCAATATCTTCAAGAAATCCTCCAGATTTTCGGAGGAAGTCACCTTTACGTGGTAACAGAGCTGGATTTTATTCGATTTCAGAGGAATAGATGACAAACATAATGTGCTGGATAACTTATTTCTTGACTCGGTCTGTAGATCTTTCATAATCGCTCAACAATCGACTTTTGTGACCTTTGATACACTGATATTAATAATCTTGTCAGGTGAATATCTGCATATGAACGGCAACAGCTCGATACAGAATCAAGTAGATAGTACTTGTTTAAATTGCTCCAGATCTCATCGGAAGTTCATCAGTAGATTTTCTTGCGGTATCTCAAGAATGACTTTTCTGAAATGAATTTTTGCGACCGACTTTTCGACATCGCTAGGGATATCACCAATCAGCTAAAAAGATACCTCTCAGAAATCACGATGTTCATTGGGTTCATCGCGACCGCTCGAACAGTTTGACCCCGAAGAACCCAACCCCGGTTCAAAATGCACTCCTCCACCCCGAAAAAAAACCCTCAACCCTTCCATCACAAATGTCCTTCTATGAAGATACACGAAGTAACAATGACATGGGGATAATTTTCATGTAGCTTGATGGAAATATCGGAAAAAATTCAGAAAATTTCTTCAGCCTTTGAGAATTAAAATCCCTCAGGAAATATTTCGAGAATCTGGTTTTCTGCTCCTGCTAGAGTTAAACAACCTGAATTCTGAAACGTCCAAAATCTTAACTTTTTCTCTTAGCGTTCACTGAGAAAAAGTTTTCCTCTTGCGCATACTCACTCCTGCGATCGTTGCAACCAGCCTCGTCCTCTCCGCGCGGGCAGTCCCTGTTGCCGTCGCAGAGCGCTGCCCTGGACACGCAGGTGGCGCTGCTCTTGCACGTGAAAGCCTGCTCCGGACACCTGGCTCGCGTGGCGCTCAGGTTGCACTCCTCGTCGGACGCGTCGGGGCAGTCGTGCCTGCCGTCGCAAACGAAGAACCAGCTTATGCAAGCGCCCGTCGATCGGCACTGGAAAGTTCCCGGCGCGCAACCGGTCCTCTTTGCGCTGCACCACGTGCCGTTGGCCGTCCTCCTGGAGCAGTCGCAGACTCCGTCGAGGCAGCGCGAGTTCGGATCCGACATCTGGCACTCGACGTCCGAGAGGCAGGACAGGCCGAGCGAGACCGGCGCGTACGAGCTCGCCTCGTGGCGATTCGTCTTTGGGGCCGGTGCTGCGAAAGAAATTTGGGAGTGACAAATCTGATTGGGAGACTCTTGGACGTAGGTGGATTAGGTTCGCCATCTTCCTTGTGAGTCGGGAAGATTCTTCGATGGAGTCGGGCTGAAGGAGGACGGAATTTCGTGCACGGAGGTCACGGATATTTTTGACTATCACTCATTTCTGATAAAAAAAATAGCGCACGAGTTATCAGCGTGGAATCTAGTTTTACCCCCAAGCGCGAAAAAATCATAATTCGCACTGGAGCGCGTGCAGGCGATTTTGGCACGAGAAAAAGATTGTAGGCCGAGCAAGGTGAGGGCTGCAAGTGCCTCTGACCAAGGTGATCGTCGCAAGCAGGAGCGAACACTATTATTCTGTCACAGGTGTGAAAATAGCCTTTTGTGATTCGTGCTCGGAGCGAAATTGGATTTTTGCGCGCTTCCAGTGGAAAGGTATTTTCCTATCCAGGGGCACAAAAATGCTGACTCGGCGATCGGCGCTTGGAGAAAAGTTGACGCGTTGCACGCCTGCGGAGGAATATATCCATTTCCACTGAAGGTGGGTGGAGTGCCAACGTAGCTCCGATCGCAGATCACAAAATTCGTGTTTTCAGAGCCTGTAGGGTAGAAAAGTAGCGTTCACGCCTCGTACCTCGCTTGCCCCAGGGAATTGAGCCCCTCGCTTTGCTCAACCTACATTATACACCCCATCGTGCTGAAAAACCTGTACACCAGCTCAAATGCTAAATATGCACTATTCGTAAATGACAATAATGGTCACGCACCGATGACTCTGGTGATTCTCATTGAAAATCCAGCGCTTTTAAGGCATATATTTCGGCCCAATCTGGGGCCCAATAACCGGACAGAAGAAGCTACTATATGAGAATATTTCACTATTGAAAAAGTTCTTGGATGGGTACGAACTTGTTGTAGTGGTCGTCGTTGTCGTGGTCGTCGTTGTCGTGGTTTGAGCAATTTCTATCATATGCTCCGCTTCAATAACAACAGCGTCATCTCCCGGAAGCTCGTTCGGCAAAAGTTCCGCGCGTAAAGATGGTCTCGTAACAAGGTGTCCTGGCATAAGTGGAGTGGGAGGAACTGTCGATAGCATTATCGTGGCGTTCCGCAACCACGACAACCTTACACCTGCAAGGAGAGACGAAAATATAGTGAGATATGATTCTAATAATCGTAGCATTACAGCAAACTAATGCATGCTCGACTTGGAAATATTTTGTTCCGTTCATTTGACGTCTTTCAAGAGAATTGGACCTCCGTGATTCAATTTTGAAAATCCTAGCAATTGAAGTGATTCAAAGTAGGCTACGAAGTAATATCTTCGAATTCGATGCAACAATAATAGCATTTAAACGAATGAGAATTCATTCATTCACTGCTTGATTGCTTTTGTATGAGAAATACGTTATCCTTCATCAAACTGTAGGTATTTCTGGGATATGAAAGGGGTAGGGAGATGATTGCAAAACTAAAATTTGGAAAAATTCTTGCTCGTCATCTTCTCTTTCATGCAACTTGACTTTTAGCGGCCATTTATGTGCGAATTTGTTGCTCCTATCTATACAACACATAAGCATTTTCTCCGAGTTGCCCAATGCATCGCAAAAAAATCACAGATTATTTAGGATTGGTATAATGCAATATGTCTATTGGATAGAAATGGTGGATAAGATAATGTTCATACATGAGAGACAATAGGATAGACTCTTGCGGTTTCAATGAAGTACAGAATCATAGTTTGTTTATCTACGTTTTTTGAGCTATGAATCATCTTTCAATTTCTTATCGTCAGAGCTTATCGTTTTCCATCAAAAGTTGAGCAAAACCAATAGTCATCGATAAAAATCATTTTGTACTTTTGAAGTTTGATTCTAAGGATAATAGCGAATGAACAAATAGTCAAATTCGACAAAAGCTAGGAGAAAAATCTCGGATCTCATGTACCATGGCATCGTAATTTGTGATTCTTTCTTCTTTTAGTGAGTAATCATTGAAGCGTCACTTTTTAAAATTGAGAATCCACTGCATTTGCTATTTGAAATATGATGGAATGCGATATATTTTGATTGTAGAGGTCTGAGTGGTTAGTTGCTCCAGCAAAGGAGTTTGAAAAATATGACGCTGGCTCAAGCCTATTCTCCAATATTTTAATCACGGACCAAAACGATAAATTACAAGGTATTTTCTCGAAACTATGTTTGTACACTTATACCTACATGTTACAACAATCTTAGTGCACTACCGATGCGCTAAAAATTAAACCAACGTTAAGGTCATGTAAAAGCTCTACCTTACCGACATTCATCATTATAAACTGAGTTAAAACGAAATGAAACAATATTTTGAAAAAGTAATTTCAAGCTACCCTGCGTATCGGTAGAACGAACTACCGTGTAAAATTTTGAAGCGATCCATCAAAAGTTCTTGGAGTGATTTGAATTATAGTGCAAATCCATTGTAATTACACTATAGTTCGAATTACTCCAAGCGCTCTCAACGGATCGCTTCTAAGTTTTACACAGTGGTTCGTTCTACCGATACGCAGTAGATCTTCTTCCCCTTAAGCAAAATTTCTCTCTTGAACGATTCCACAGCGTCAGCTTTGGCTCGAGCCAATGAAACAGAAAGGAAACATTACGAAGATTCCGTTCGTAAGAATTTGTAATACCACCGAGATTTTATCAGCTTTCCAAAGAATGCTACAAAAATACATCCTTCAACAGAATCTCAAAAAGCACACCTACCGGTTTCATCCTTGCCTTCAGTCTCGGTGGTAAAATTTGCGCTGCGCCTTTGCTCGGCGCTGGGCAGAACCGGAGGGTAAGACGGCGCCTGGTAATCGTCGACCTCGTTGTCGCTCTTGTGAATTGGCTGGGAGCTCGGCAAGGGTGGCTTAGACTGCACCAGTTTGTCGGGCCTGCATACCTCGCCGTCCTGCATCATTGGAGCGCTGCATTGGCAGCGACCGAACAGGTCCGGGATCAAAAAATCGCAGTGCGTGTCGCTGTCCCAGAGCCGACAGTGATCGTGATTGTAGCACACCTGGCCCAGCTTTGCCGCTGCAATTCCGAACAAACGAGTGTAATTCATCATCGTTATTCAATGAGATCGAGGCAAGACGTTTAGCCATCGTGCGACAGTGATTTCTGATTTTTTTAAAGTGTGGAGTCGGACGTGTGTGGCTGTGATGGATGAGTAGGAGGTGGGAAAATTCAACGTGTTGCTAGGTACAAAAGATACTTTGAAATAATGACTGATGGGGTTAGAGCTATTTTTTTAATGAGGGTGCTGATTGGGTTTGAGCGGTTTTTACTGCAGCGTGGCGGATTCTGGGAGCACTCAACGGACTAAATTTCTACCAAGAGATCCACAGTTTTCCGTTTTCAGTATCTTCTATGAGGAACTTTTTCCATGGGCTATGCTGAATCACTTTTTCGACCCGCGAATTGCGACTTATTTTCAAAACTTTGCCTTGATATCGATTATGCGCAAAAATTACAATCATCAAAGAAACTTCATGTCCTAAACATATCTTGAATATGAGATATGCCTTGTTTCAGGGCATATCTAGGAAATAAAACTCTAAGAAATAATAAAACTCTAAACTAAAGAGTCTTGTACGCCGTTCGGCTGGTGACTGACAATAAGTCTTTGAGAGAAATACATGCCACTGTGGGAAAAAAGAGAGATAGTCAAGGAAGATAGTTGGTAGAAAATCAAAAAAACCCGCTTCTCAGGCATCGGCTCAGTCTCCCTTATTTCACAGCAAGAAACTCAAGTCAATACTCGTGGCACGCGGATAACTAAGGTAAATATGACCAATTTGTCCCAATGTCTCTCTTATTAATTTTCTCCGATCCAAAGAAAATGCACAATGACCTAACATACGTCCCATTTGTCTGTCTATGAGACCAGTTATTGCGATTTTATACAAGATACCAATGGGCAGTGGTGGAGACAGGCCTTTTATACTCACCTAAAGGAGCAAAGTAAGCACACCCGTCTTGAATTGCGAAAGAAAATTATTCTTCCTTGAATCTGCGATTGGTCGATTTCACGGTCGTTACATTTGTACGTATTTCAGTTCAATTTTTAGGGCTTGTAATCAGCTTTGAAATGAGTTCAAATGAATAAAAAATTATCGAGGCATTCAGAAATTATGCGTGACACAAAAATAGAGAAAGCAAATTCGGCACATTTACCTCACAATCACAAAAATCCACTCGGAGAGGATAGAGGAGTATTCTACCCACTCAAGCCTCACCAAATTTCTCCAATAAATAATGTTGATGGGGAGAACACTGCTATCCTCTATCATTGGCAGCGTTCTGAGCTGATTATCTTGAAACATTTTGCATGAGTAATGAAGGTACTCGTCCCATATGAATCTTACAGAACTTTTCTCAAATGCAGGGTTCCGAACCAATGAACATACTCATAGAAAACTATAAAAATCCAACGCAAAAAGACGCAAACGATCGCGAAGGCTAACATCTTATCCAGCTGTCTTCCCAATTCGAGATATCACCTCAATCGACCGCATGCTTCAAAGCTCTCGATTTTATCCAACCCCCCGCGCGGTATCTGCATCAAACGTCAACCACAAGAAAGATACAATCTAGCGATTGCATCAACGCCAGAGTCATTCTTCCATTCGTGCGTGAGATGAGCTCCACGCGTGCGTTCCTCCAAGTCAGTCCCTTTTGACTTTTACAGCCGCGCACAAAAATGAGCTATGCGAATTCTCGAGCCACACCTCCCTCTCGTGATATTCCATTCGGTCCTCGTACCATGGAATCTCATACAGTCATAAGACGAAGCATGTCTTCACGAGCGGGGAATAATTAAAGGGTGTTGGCGGCGATGTATTCGGAACGAGTTGTGCAGATATATGTGTACTCACGTCCGAGACACGTGTGGCTTCGGTACTGGAGGAACCTGTCTTGGCACGTGCAAAGGCCCTCGTAGCAGCTGCTGTTGGCCACCTTGAGCGAGCACTGCTCGTCCACCTCGCACTCGTTGCCCAGAAGCGTAGCTGCAATCATCGTGCAATTCGTGAGTTAGAAATTGGTCATTTTTGGGGCTATACGTGTGAGTAGCTCCTCGATTGAGATTCTTGGGTAATGGAGAAGAAATTGGGGACTCCGTTCCAGCATTGAGAGCACAGGCAAAATCTCAAATGTCGAGGCATGTGACATCTCTCTTGAGAACTCGTGTTACGTCAACGATTATTGGAGGGGTATCTTATGCCAGATGGAAAAACGTTTTGCTTTGATTTTTCGAGACCTGGTAGATCGAGAGTAATAATTTTAATGTTTGAATCAGCTTGTGGATGTCACTGATGAGCTTACTGTTCGGTTCCCAGAAACAAAGAGACAAAAATTTCCTCCGGTACATTCAGATTTCCATCTACTTCCATAAAGATGGTTTTGTAGCGTAACTCAAAGCATTTTCTATGTCGATATCTATGACTCTACTGACAATTCAGAGTTTTGCTCGTTGACGAGAGCAGCTGATTTAGGGTACTTATCAACGTAGACAAGTGCGAGCAATCACAACAGCGGTGTGAATTTTAGATAGATGTATAGATGCCAATTTATTGTTTAGAGAACGAATTTCTAATACAGAGCAGAATGCAAACGAACAAGGCAGTGCCAGAGTTGAGCTCTTCCAATCATCAGAGTTAGCCCGTTAAGTACACTGGGGGTGAGATCAGCCCCAGTCCAACTTTGCTCAATCGCGCCCTCGTATCGTCGAAAATGATCCCTGTCGCACCATCAATACGTCAGTCCTATACGTTACTACTGTACATCCGTGGCGGTCTGCTACCTCGGTTTCACGCCAGTTCACCTGCATCAGCCGTTACATCCGGAGCGATATTCAGGGGAAAATATGTTTTTCCAGATCGGCCATGGGGCCTTTTATTATCTGTTTTTATATTATCTCGGAAGTATTGCCCAACAAGAATTATTCAAAGAGGTTGGAAATTGAGGGACTAAAGAATTTTGTTCTGATAAAAGTTGTTTTCCACATAAATGCTTTTTTTCGTAAATTTCTGACATAGAACAATAAATTTTGTGCGCCAAAACCTATTTGACACTTTAGAGGAGATTGTTGAAGATTCAAATCGACAGCTCACTTTGCTCACGAATGGCGAGTGATTCCCGACTGGGGCGCTGATGACACCCCGTGTGTACCCGTGTGTACTTTACGGGTGCAACGCGGTTAGTATACTTGGATGGGTAGCTGCTCGGCGCTCGTTCGAGTCTGTACGCAGCTCGACTCTGCTGGCTTTGCTTGATCGCGAGGAGCTATCTCTCACGACCCTGGAATATAATGCGACCGGGAAGGTGCAAAATGCTACAGATTTGATACTTATTGATCGCAGATGCGTGAGATATGCGATTTTTCTTTCAATTTTCGACAATTATTTTAGATTTTTTTTACAACATGAGGAATGTGTGTTCGGTTATCCAAACATATTGTAACAATTTTTAGAACGTTTCATTGGGTGAAATCGGAGAATCGGTAATTTGCAAATGAAGTCTCGAGGTCTGCAAGCTAAATGCATATCGCATACGGGACTCGCTAACGCAAGCAGCGCCGATACAAGCGTAGATCCACGAATGCAGCTACATATACTGTATTCGTGTGCGTGGTTTGTGCGCTGAAACGTTACAAGATTTCGTGTAGGTACACAAGAGCTCTCCGTTGTGGATTCGTGCATACCGAGCCGAAGGGTGCCTTCGTCATCGAAAAGAAATTTTATCGGAATCTGGCTCCCCAAGGAGAGCACCTACGTCAAAAGGAAATTTAATCAAAATCCAGCTCCCCAATGAAACCACTTACGTTGAAAGAAAATTTCAGAAAAATCCGGCGCTCAAAGGTAAACCACTAACGCTATTGGTTTTCCATCTTATCGCAACAGGTATTCATTCTAATTGACCATCAGTTCAGGAATGCTCTCGGGCAGAAAGATGACACGAACGACTCTCAAAATAGTCATGTAAGAATTAGACATTCGAGAAAGTTTATCCTTATCAAGAGTAGAAATGACGTACTCGGGTATCCGCTGCGCTTGAGTAATTGAAAGCCGATTGAATCTCAAAACCGGATAAGACAGAACATATTCCTCTTGCAAGCGAGAACTTGCGAGGGCTCTCGCAGTAGGAATGATATGAAAAGATACGGGATGTGCCTGTGAAAAGGAAAATAATGAGTCCAAGATGCACGTATGCTTTACGGCCAACGAAATGAAGAGAATGGAGAAAAAAAGAGGCACCCCCGTCGCATCGGCTTTGCATGGCGTATTCGACGATGAGCGAACGTCTCGATGAGATTATGCGCGAGTCGTAAGAGAAGCATGCATGCTTATGAGCTCCAAGAATTTCTGATGAGCCGGGGATACGGGGCGACGAGATGGGCTTGGCGGACTTGAAAATCGTGGCAATGAGTTGTCCATATATCATGGGAGCTCTTCAGCGCAACAGTGAATCAACAATAACTGCCACTCCGAGACCCAAGAGGATTCTGATCAACTGCAGCCAAGTAATACTAATGACCCTCTAAGCCAGAAAAAAAAACACGAGAGCAATGTTTCGAGTTCTCCTGTGTAATCAATTTCTAGATTAAAAGTTCAAAGGGCGGTGCTAAACAATTTTCCTCACTTTTCTTAACAGTATCCAATTAGAGGTCATTCGACCTACTGATAATGAGTTCGGCTGCATCTGAGGGAGTAATATTTTTCCAGCATCTAAATATGATTCATACAGCCGCAGAGTCTACATTTACCTGTGTCTATTCTTGAGCTACATTCTATCAGATTAGGCCGTTTCAACACACCTATATTGACTATTATCCCGTTTTTACTACAGATAAAGTTATACTGCAACCATCTAACCTGATAGAGTGCAGCTCAAGAACAGTCAGGGGTTAGACTCTGCAGCTGTGAATATCTTCTTTTGAATCAAAACTTATTTACTTCATTGTCATACTAATCAACTAATGATATGATGGAATGTTTTCGACGTGTATTTCGCTTTGGAATTTTTCAGAAAAGTAGTCGAGCACGTCTGTGACACCCTTATTGTCGAATCCCAATTTGATTTATTCGACTCAGTGGTTAGGTCTCAAGTTAACTAAAAATTCGATCCCAATGATCATGAGGACATAGATGGACTCCTAATTACAAATAGCAAATTGAAAAGAAATCAGAGTATTTGCGATAGATCCTGATACGCAGAGTGAAGTCCAAGCCAGTTCGGCGTCTTTGCTATACATCTGAATTCCAGACACTTGAATTCTAAGTTCTCATCATATTGTGCTCATTCTCATGATCTTGGACATCTTCGCTTGAAGCATCTGTATATTGCGCGCAACCATGTGCGGTCTGGAATATCTTCAAATGAGCAGAACCGAGTTTGAAATCAATACGGAGTATGTCTAGCTTTGTATTTCTTCAAAAACTCACCAGCGAGACATTCAGTTGCATTATATTGAGCGTAAAAAGGCTGGCAGGCGCAGTTGCCTAAATAACAGTGACTGTTGGTGATGCTCGCCTCGCAGTCCTTATCTCTGTAGCACTGTCCCCGAGCTTCAGAGATGGAAGCGAATCTGTCTCGTCGAAAGCAAACGATGGACCAACCAGTGACGTAACCTGGAAACAGATAATGCTCAAATTATCTTCTAAATTGAGTATATACCTCAAATCATTTCACGAGAAGAAAGAACATGAATGAGAACCAGAGACTCGCTCATTAGACCCCCCCCCCTTTCCCATCTACATTTGCATCTCATATCCTGCTTCGTCACACAAGATGCTGAGATGCTTCAGTCCATAAGTACAACACAATTAGTGTGAAATAGTTATTCTGGATGACTACAACTCGAGCTTCAGTTTACTTTGAATAAAATCTAATGCTGACTGAATGCAAACCAAAAACATCCGGTCAGTAAGTAGGCCATTACCACAAATACCTATAATCTTCAACCGTTGCAAGAGAAACTAAGCATTGG
>JAPYYZ010003291.1:0-16626 GCA_030522705.1 Eretmocerus eremicus | reverse complement strand
ATGACTGCCCGAGTGACATGCCTGCATTCTTGCTTTCTCCGGAAGAAGTTTTCAACCTTATCGACATTGTGACACAGCAGAATGAAATTTTATTGAGCTAACAGAGCGGGGGAGAGATACAGAAATAATCTATACTACATATACAGTTACACATTACAGCCTCAATGGAATTTTCCTTCGCGTGATGACTCCACTTCTGTGAGTATTCTGGACCGAGGTGGCGAAAAAAGTTCCTGTTGCAGACATCATGAGTGCTCTTAACAGATCTAAAAATACTACCAAGTCAAGAGAACAATGTTAATTCGTAAACTACACCCATGGACCGCACAGAAGATGACTTGTTTGTTCATTTCCGAAAGACAAGAAAGATGATTCTGACCACGACAACACCATGACTATTTCCCACATCAATTTGCATAATCTTCTCTATCCTTGCACTCACTGAGCAGTACAAAAAAAGGGCAGAATCATTCATGCTCTCATACAAGAAAATCTCAGAAACTTTTGATTCTTCCTATATTCTAGTCGAATATACGTTATACCACACCTCGGTAAGTGGTTGAGCTGAGCAGCCTTTTCGTCACCGTAAGAAGATATCCAAGTGTGTTGTAACATTTCCTAGGAATGTAACGGAAGTTCTAGTAGACTGATAACTCTTGCGAGGACTCACTATCATCACCCGCTTCCAGTCCTTTCTCGAATGCGAAAGAACTCTAAGAAAAATCAAGGGAACGCAAAAGCCCAAGGGATCTGGAAACAGGAGTCAAAAGTGTCGTGGTCAATTTTGAAATCCTTTATATGCTTGTTCTGATACGAGATATATGTTACCGACTGAGGGCACATTTTTTTTACATGGGTCACAACCATGCGAGAATAATCACACACTGCATATTTTAGATAGCGTAATACTTACTTCTTACACCTATCGATCATTCTAAGATGAGAATCACGAGAGTTCTGAGCTATCCTCTCTTAAACATTCATATTCAGTTGAGATTTCGAAATGATGGTGAACTTTTTCGCAATGAATCTCAACTTTTAAAGAACCAGTAAACTGAAAATTGCATCTTCTTCAGAGTTAATGAGTCAGATCAAGAGTGTGAATGACGAGTGTTGAAAAATGCTCCCTTGTTTGACAATTGAACGAAAGGATCATGCTCGCAGATCACCGAAGAATACGGGTGGTTCGGTACACCCTCATGATCGATGTATCGCCGGAGAGGGATCGAGTAGACGAGGCATCGCTGGATCTGGACCGAAGGCTGCAACCGAGCCACGGCCAGTGCTTCAGCGCGGCGAGATCGAGATGAGAGGCATATTTCCGCGCGACGAGGGTGTCGATGAGATCTCTCGTGAGCGTTCGAAGGCGTTCGGGAGAGCGTGCAGCGGGAGCAGAGGCCGCCGCGGTAATTAGGATCGGCGCGGATGATTAGGCCGGCCGTGCTGCTGCTGCCGGGGCGCGTAACGCTCATGTGCGGCGCGCTCGGCGAAAAGCTGCGCGCCGAATCAGGAGCAAAAGGAATCGAGCGGTGGCAAGATGGTGCAGCGAGGCGTATGGATGCTCGCGCGCACTCGGCGCGCGAAAGAAAAGAGAGCAGAGCGAGAGAGATGGCGAGATAATTGGGGCTGATCTCGAGGGTGCGATCGGATTCTCACGCGCGCGGGCGTTTGGCCTCTCTTGCGGGCCGCGCTCCATAGAGCTTGCCTCCTCCTCCCCCTCGCGCGATGCAGCTTCGTTGCATCGCTGTGTATGCCTCACATGCTCGCGTGCACGAGCTGCACCTTTATTGTGGCGAGTCGAGCGCGCCGCGGTATGCCCGTGCGAGTATGAGCCGATCGCGTCCGGGGCAAAGGGCGAGCAGCCGAGCGGCGAGCATCACAGGCGCGCGTCGAGCTTTCCGAAATCGTTGCCGCGAGATTCTTCAGTCTCTCGCACTTGCATAAATGCAATGATATACACTCGCTCCCACTGAAACAAAATTCAAGTACCTACCTGCCTCGAGACCGAATCCGGGGGAGTGATTTCAATCTGATAGACAGGAATCTCATCTTGGAGTCTAAACTGGAAATCGTAGCTTATTTGGCGCTTGAAGGCACAACATCTATATGAAGGGCACACGTGCTCTCGATATCAAGTTTGGCAATCTCTTATCGGAGGTGAAGATCAGGCATTGAGGTTAACATTGACACGTACATACTCTTCAATTCCTATGACACGATCTCTTTCTGGTTGCCTCTTGACTTCTACCAAGCTCGAATTACTCAAAACTATTCAAACGAATACATATTTCTCGATATTCCTCAAAGCATCCTCAAGTTCCGCTGCTGTAAAAGAAGTAGTGATCATGAAAATAGATACAGACAGCGGGATCCAGGACAGTGTGATCAGAAGTCAATAGCCACCAGACTCGATAATCTGAACGGGAGTCGATTGAATGGATATCCTTTGGGGGAACAAGCACAAATACGAAGGTGATGAGAACGGACAAGGTATGGACAGGATGACTGCTGTGATACGCTGAAATAACCATACGGTATTGAGGCGAGGCGCCAATCATCGCCTCGGCGAGTGCGAGCCGAGAGCTGCGGAGATGATACACGTGCGACGTGGCGGCGCGGCGCGGGCGGCGGACGGCCGGGCCCCGGGGCAGCCGATCTGCGAGCTCGGAGCGCGTTGGCACTCTCGCATCGATCGGATCATCGCTCGCTCGCTCGCGGGCCCGATGCCCCGGCCCGATGCGAGAGCGCGATGCGGGCCTAATGAGCGAGCGCGCGGGCAGCTGATATCCCCCATCCGATACTTCTCTCTCGATTCATCATCCATTCATGGTTTCAGCGCGACCCACCGGCCAAGCAGCGTTCTTACCCCATCACGTATACCCATATACAGAATTCATTAACCCGAGCTGGTGAAAGGATGAATTATGCGCTCGGCGGCTCGCATCGCTAGCGCAGGTCCGGCATCGAGACCGATCGCACTCAACACCCGTCCAATCTCGCGTTTCCGTCCCTCGGCAGCTTGCTCCGTGTGAATCTTTCAGATAAGACGTTTACTTCCGACTCGCGTGGTTCCTCATTGGAGTATCCTGAAATTGCTCACTAGGGAGCGATGACCCCAGTGTGCAATGCTTGCAACTACTCTCGTCGTGATTGTAAAATTCAATGATTGCCATTATTTGTACTCATTCTTTACTGGTTCAAAGAAATTCAGCTCTCAATAATGCACCCATATCACATGTGTATAGAGATTTTGTGTGTATGGCTTACCTCGGTTGAACCTAGTTTCCTTATAACTCCTATATATCTCCCGTGTTTTTGAAACCAACTCTGCTAGATCATGTTTTTCCAGGCCTAAGTGATTCCCTCTCGAAATTTGGTAAGTTACGTCTCTCGGCGTGAGCTTTTCGTGTGAATATCTTTCACGATCTTAATAATGATACTTTTGCATTATAATCTCATCGAGATAGTATCTGAGACCGTGTGAACAGTGAACCGTTGAGCCTAATAATGAGTGCAAAAATATTGAGACTGATGTGGAACAATTCATGAGACATCCTCAAAAATTCTTTAAAACGTATTTTTTCCTAAAGGTCGATAAGATGGAATTTCCTAATTATACTGAACTGTTGGCAAATCGTACGATTTGACAGTCTACGAAAAAGAGTCGCCTGAGGTGGACGTCTGGAGTTTGATAACGTTAAAAGATCTCAATCAGTTTCTCAATCGAAGAAAAAATAAGTTGATGTAACGACTGACCATTTGAATATGAATGCAGCTGAGACGCTTCAGAATCATACTCAAACTTAGGCCTTGTTTGACGCTCACTGGAGAGGCTCCCTTTTTCCGAGTCAAATCTCGGAGTATAATTAATTTTGCTTGACGCTTTTTGTTGAAATAAGACATCTCAACCATGATGGGGTGATCAGAGATCACTGTGATGGAACCAAAGAATCTGTTATAACCTGGATAAACTACGGGTAGTTATCTCACATTATCAAATTTCGTTTGAAAAGGGATGAAAGACCAATTCGTTGGAAGCCTTGAGGATTGCCTTTAATAGCATTGGTTTTCTGTAAACAAGATCAACTGTGAGCATGAACATTGATCCAGTTCGATTTGTATCGATAATCCACTCAATCATAATTTCAGGAATCCAACTATGGAGAATAAACAGCTATTCAAGACGTGATTAAGATCAGTTTTACAAAAGTTTCCGACTTGAAATCCATGCGGTAGTCTTTGACCTCAGGTTCATTAAGAATAACCTCTGAATAAATGCACAGTCAGCGCAAGTAAGACTATTACAGATGGAGTTCCTTCATGACCATCTAAAGTCAAGTAAGTAGCCCCAGTTGATGGCAGTATTTAAATTGAAAGGAATGAGTCCTGCTCTTAACGATGAATCATAAAAAAGCACTTCACTGTGCTCTTTTGTGTCGACGAAATATCGTTTTATTGCTTGAAACATATAATTGTGCGTGAACTCGGCTTGTTTACTTGACTACTGTAATTTCGGGAACCAGGATTAGGCGAAGTCTTGCTCAAATTACAAGCACCGCATGCCGGTAATTTTGCTTTACATGCTCATCGTTAACTTCTAATAGCACTTTTGACCCTGTGAAGTACAATCTCCAATTTACATATACATACATGAATGAATAGATCAACTTTTGAAGGAAATATATTCGTTGCAGGGCTCAATTATTAATTTTTGGTTGGTTGTGCACCTTAGCGATACAGCATCATTATCATGCGTTATCGTATATTCATGTATTCTGCAAACGTGTAGATTCTCAGCAAGAATTCGGACCAAAGTGCTCCCACAACAGAGATGAAATTTTTTAAAGGGTTTGATTGTTTTGTGACGGGATGGATTTGATTTCAATTTCGTGCCCGGTAAAGAACTTTTCTTCGCTGATCAAAAATTGAAGATTCTAAAGATGGCCGTCAAGTTAGGGAATGTAACATCAGTTTGCAAATCGGACTCATGGCAAAGTCTGCGGGTCTCAATGCAATCGACGATAGGTCAGAACTGCTTGGAGATTCACCCGTTCGATCAATCGAGTACCTATGATCTTTATTACTGAATTTTGCTTGGGACATGATTTTTGTCAAACCATCAGAGTGAGCCAGTCTATCCCTAGAAGAAGAAAATCTTTTTAGACGCGTTTTTCTGTTTGCCGAATCTTTGAATAAGCCTGCCTGTATGCTTGTCCATGTTGTGCACATATGCTTGTACATGTTTGAACACACTCCGAGACTCATTCGTTATTATAGATGGAGCTTGAATAATAGGCTTAACGCGCGAGAGCAATAATAGAGTGCTTCATCTCTCGCTGTTTCTCCTCTCTATCTCTGATGTATAGGTACTTCGGATCGCTGCTTCCGCTATATGAATGCATGCCCCGTTGTTCTTCCTCGGTCCGCAAATGAAACTCGCGATCCAGCAGACGAGTTTGAGGATGAGAAGTTGTGGAGGGAGAGAGAGGAAGGAGGAGAGAGGACTATTGGCGAGGCTGGGTACGCGTGAGAGAGTGAGTATAGGGGACGAGGCGAGGCGAGGTGAAAAGGTTGCGCGGCCTCTAAGCTCGCTCCGCGAAGAAGCGCATTATCCATTGCGAGGAAAAAGCTCGGAAACGAATCTGCGTTACGGGATAATGCGAATATGTGCGCGCGCCCGCCGCGTCTCTGGCCCGAGCGGGTATATAGCCCGCGCTCACACAGGCGCGCCTCGCTTCCCGGGCTCGCTCGCGCGGACGCACACGCTCGGCCTCGTGAGGTACGCACGAGGCCCACATGCGGCTCGCATCTTCGTCATACGCGCGATACCGCGAGCGGGCCGATAGCCGCGCGGACGGGCCCGGGCTCGAGGCGGCCTGCGTGAGTGACCCGCGCGTAAGAGCGCCCAAGACATTCCGCGCCGGCTGCGTTCTGTCTCACGCCCCCGTGATGAAAAATTCCCAATACCGCGCGCTGCCTCTCCCTCTCTCGTCCTCTGCTCTCGCCCCTTGCCCCTATCTATTTACCTCCGCTCCCTTCGCCACCCCCTCCTACTCCTCCTGCTCCTCTGCGCCGACCGGCATCGCTTGCTCGCCGCGCTCCTCCGCGTTTTCCCGGACGCAACTCGGGACGCAGGTGGCGGCGCGGGCGCACCAGCTCATATCCGACTTGACGATGATCACTGCTCTCGTCCCGGATAATAAGCCTCCCCGCAGCGAAAAAGACCTCCCTACTACTCCACAGACGCGCACAGCACTCGTCGACCTTTGCGTCTTTGAATTTACCGTGTGCGGTCTGGTCTGTTCGTATTGGGTGACTGTATTCCCTCCGTTTCAGTGTGATCATTGATGAATAATCGACATACAACTTATCATCCTAATGAGTCTGAGATACTGAACGAACAAGACATATATCGAAATGATAACCTATGACCCAAATTTAATTTCAATCCCCATCCTAGCTGGTATAATGAACCACGGATATCAATGTCGGGGCAAGAAAATTTAAAAACGGACTGAGAAAGCATTCCGCTGATATCTTTCAACAGCGTTCATCAGAAAGACCCAAAATTATCTATTTTTTTCGAGATCATTAAAATTGAACTCGAGGTATCAACCCATAATGGTCACGTCTCTTAGCAGAAACATAATGGTCACATGGGATCCCACCTGGTCCTATTCTTACTTCAGCCAATACATTGACCTGAACCTTAAACTGGCTATCATTTCAGCGTCCCGGTTTCCGAATGATTTTATATGAGAGAACTACGAAGCGAAATCTAGAACTAAGAAATAACGTAGAATATTTTTGACCCTCCGTAGCCATTACGGGTTAAATAGAAGAGAATAAGAGATAGAAATGAGTTGAGTCGCTTTCAATCCTTACGCCTGCAAGATGGATTAAATATCAATTCTGAGATGAAGGAGGATAGTTTTAACATACTTTTTTGAGAGACTCGTAGCCCAGATGGAGCCTATATTGCATAGCTCTAGATTTGAATTCCAATTGTTTGCAGTTTGGAGACAGTCGTAGCAGTCGATCCCATTATCGAGCATCCGAGTAATTTAGTAATTTATTTCACGTATGATTTCGTTTCGGAAACATCCCATCCTCTCATCGAAGGCTGAAACTGTACCCTTTTGAGTGATCTACTACTGTTACGAGGCTTTTTTGTGGTGAAACATACCAGTCACCAAGCAAAATCGGGAGAGGAATTTGCAAAACTCATACCTATTCCAAGGCCCGAACCACGATAACGAGATCTCCACACTCGCCTCCTGAGATCAAACTGATCCCTCCTTGGTACCAATCATTCCCATCGGAAGAATCCCTAGCTATAACGACTTTTCTTTCATGTGTTGAAAGAACAATCGCCTAATGATACGTCAACAGATTCAGCGACCCGGGGTAATCAGTGCTACATCTTCTGAGAGAGGATGGACAGAGTCCGTCGATATGGGGAAGGAGAAACACTCTGCGTGACCGCTCTGACATGCCTTTCATGTATCGAGTCCAGTTGTGCAAGTCTTACAAAATCTCTTTGGTGATACGAGTAGAATTACAAAAGAAGATATGGAGTTATGCTCCATTACGGAATGATTTAAGCCGCTCTCTATGAACTATGCCACTCTCAAAGAGTCTAATAATGAGGCAGATGAGGATTTAGTAATCACCATACTTAAAAATATGACTGCCTCGAAGAGAAAAGTCGAGCGCCTCCAATGTACGACCGCATGTCGGCAGAGCTCTCAATGGCTCGAGCTACGCGGAAAGTATCTTTGGCAAAAATTACACCGTGCCTACCGAACAGGAACTATTTATGATCGTAATTTGTGTTCGAACGACTTTGAATTCTACGTGCATGCAACAAGTGTCTGATCATGGCATGAGTTTTGAAATCGTAATATCAAATTGCTGACAAAAATGCACTATTCAAATGTGCAACATCCACTTCATCGCCTCTTGGAGTGTAAGACTAATGTGAGTTATCTAACTTTCTCTTCTAGGTAAGTCTTTGGGGAGAATCACGTGAACTCTTCAAGCGCCGTTTTTGGTTTTTGAGTGTCAAAATACCTATTTGTGAATGATCTGTAAAAGCTTCATAGCCCACGCAAATGAATGACGAAAAAGTCTTCTTCGGCGTATTTTCTTCTCAGTATTCCGTTAGTGCTTTCCATTTTGCAAATTTTGGATAATCTAACTCCCTTGCGGATCTTCTGCAATTTCACTGGACAATATAAGCAACTTGTAAGCTTGTGAAGTTTTGAGAAATTCTTAATTTTCTCTACTTCATTGAATCTCCTGCATTTCTGTCCCTAAGTAAATCACCTACATATAACTTTCTGAGCCCAGTGCGCGGGGAAACCAACTTTTTGCCCGTTCCGGACCGGAAAATTTGTTATTTCCACACCTTGAGACGGAAAAATAGTACACTCGCATGGGTGCTTTTGGCACCGTTAATTTTCGAAGTGGTGCATGATAGTATACTATTCCTCCGATGAAGATGGACCGATTAAAAAAAAAGATTTCGAATAATGGAAAAGATGATATGCGCAGTTATTTCTTAATCTTCTTTCACCACATGATTTGAAGTAAACGCAAGCTTTAGAGATGATGAGGATCATCATAGTTCGCCAATTTAGTGTCAAAATCTTCAAATTATCATGATTCTTGACATTTTCTCGCATCCCACTCAGCACATGTAGTAGAAAGAGATTGAAAAATAGATGCCCATATCATCCTTTCCGTTGTGCAAGATGCTTTTTTCAGAACTGGTCCATCTGCATCTGAGAAAAAGTTACAGGCGATTTAATGAAGGGGAAGTAATTCGAAATCTTCCAAAATGCCACAAGTTGCTGATACTGCCTTAAAAAATTGCAAAACTATTTGAAATTCGACCAATGTCTCGTTCACCTATACAGAATCTACGAGGAGGTCAACCATTTGAAAATTTTGCATACGAACTCCTCTGCACTAGAACTAGTTACTCACGGATTTCAAAAGCATCCTGACATTAAAAAATTTTGGTATACAACTAGCTTAACCGTTATTCCAAATATTTAAAGTTTTAGTAAACTGCGTGCTCTGAAAGTCAAAAACCAGAGATCTTCATAGAAAATCATGATTGAGATATACATACCTCTGAGCCGATAGATTGCCACATGATTCTCTGCAGATGCATGATTGAAAGCCTGTTGAGTCATTGGAAAGGAGTTCGTTACAGCGAAATTGAGTAAACACATGATACTGCGACTGTAATGAAATCATTGCAGACCAACCCATGCCAGGATCTTGGCAGTGGGTGGTGCAACGTCGCCCACCAGTTAGCTTCGCGATGAATCAGATTCGAGAGAATCTCAATTACGTGGGTAAGTTGGAAAAATCTATACGATTTCGCGATGAAGGAAAAGGAGAGACAATCGATCGTGTGCTCGCGTTGCCGCTCACAATGAGCAGCTCTCGTCACAAAACAAAAGGGTACCACTTGATCGAGTATACTCGACAGATGAGGCGTGCCGCGTCGTACCAACGAGTGATTGTGCGCTTCTTGGCGGAAACTCTAGAAATGACTATTGATTTTGTATTGGAAACCCACGATTGGCAAATTCGCCTAGGAACCAACCGTCACCGGGATTTTGCGCAAGGAGCGTGTGCAAGATTCAACGGAGCCCCATCCACAAAAGCCATGCTCAGTGCTTCAAGTCGCGAGGAGAGCTACGATCTCACACATCTAAACCTACACCGGTCGACCAAGACTCTAACATTGTCAGCATAAGAGGGAGTTCAAATTTGATGGGATGGACCGACTTGTGAATAAAAGGTCATATTACGAATGGGAACAAATCGTTCCTTGTGCAATTATATACGTGATAAATTGCTTTTGGATGTCAAAGAAAACTTTGAATAATTAAAACAAGGTGCGGGAAGGGTGTAAGGACTCTTTACAGCCTATGAGCAAGAATATTAACATAACTTTATCGACAACGTTAGTCTGTACAATTGTACATGTCACTGCCGGCACAAGAAACCAGCTGATTTTGATGGTAAATTACAATTACTTTAGTGAAAACCCACCCTTGGGTTGCTTCTCACACCGATCAGGAAGGGCCATTCGGTATCAGCTCCGAGCGAATCTTTATCTCTGCGTTTTGATGTAGCCGAGATACAGAAGACTCGGTGATGCACGTTGAGAGCATGAAGGAGCAGAGCCCAGTCACGTTCCACTTGTATCTTTTTTCAATGATTTAAGAATTTTCTCGGAACCCGGAAGTGACCCACAGTATATTAAACTGCACAAAAACAATTGGTCTATACATACTTGATTGAAGGCATGACGTAGCCGTGCAGCGTTTGCTATGCAGCTATGTGGTCTTCTTGGTAGTGGAATGGGTTTTACTGGGAAGTGGTACAAAATAGCGCAAAATGAGGAGAAGACGAATCTAATCCTATAGATTGACGAAATAATTTGACTAGTCAGAGGTCTGAACGTGCAATAGTTTTGCCTAATAATTTGCAGAAAGTTTGCAAGTTGAGGGGCTGCGCAAGGTGTTGATGTTCGAGACTGGATCCATTCGACTCGCAAACTTTGTGCACATTATTGGCAAATACTATTGCACGCACAGACCACTAACTAGCCTCGAAATTTCATCAATCGATAGGATTAGATTAGCTTTGTCCTCGTTTTGCTCTATTTTGTTCCACTTTAAAGCCGACAGGAATTCTTATGGAATCCATTCTACTACCGAGGAGGCCGCGCGGCTATACGTTGCACACGCTGCATAGGTACGACATGCCCTTAAAATTTCCATATCTATTCAATATTTCAAACTCATTTATTCCTGTATTGGACTTGAACATTGGGATAGATTATTTATGAAAAAGAATCCACCAGAAACGTATCGCCATGTATACGTCCGTAACCGTTGCAAGTTGACGTAAGACCGCGATCAAAGTTACGGAGAATGCGTGATTTTTGTCGGAGCAACTGCAGTACCAATGGAGACTTTATTGCAATGAGAGACGGGTACCAGGTACCGGATATGGGATATGGGAGACGGTTAACTTAGTATTTTCTAGTTCCTTCAGTAAGAATTTATAATCTCATTTCTATTAATGCATCGTAAAGTAGGGTCTGATACACAGGAATTTGGAAGAAACAGACAGCGAGACAGATAGTATTCATCAGTTCTTGATGCATTCTCTTATTTGCGGTATATGTGATTCCGTTAGTTAACGTATTCCGAAAGAGGTTACTCTATTTCTTGGTTATCTGTTTTCTAGTGGAACTAGAAAACACTCAGGTATCCGTCCCCCGTACCCATCACCTGTCACCCGTCCCCCACTTACGATAAGGTCCCAAGAAAGGTTGCACAGCGGAGGTGCAGTGGCCACTTTTCTGGAGTAAGGACAGCAAGCTTTTCTCGTAAGTTTGATTGCATTTTGGAACAATTTGCAATTAAGACGTACGGCGATGAGTTGCGGATAGATTTTTTCTTTTTTTTTCCATAATCTATCGGAATATGACGGTCCAATACAGGGAAAAATGAGTTAGAAATTTTGACATAAAATGACAGTTTTGGCCAAGTATGACGGCCGGATGCAACCTCCTTATACATTTTGTGTCAGCAACCCTAGGTCTGCTTTTCAACCAGTGAAGCCCACTTTGGGTGAATTGCACTCACACGCTTTTTGGCGCTAAATTTAGCCCACACTACAATGTAGTGTTCCCCGCGATGGAGTAGCCCGGCAAAGCGTCAGTGTACTGCAAGCAGACGAGCGCAGTTGCTTTCGGGTAGAATAACTACACCCGGAGTTTGACTGATAAATGATCAAAAGGATGTTTTGAGTAATTTTCAAATTGCCGGATAAATCTATTGGATACTTGAGAGGAGATGTCGAACTTGATGTGAATGTGTAAGATTTAGATCGATAGCTTAATATCCTGGTAAGAAACAGCGCCGGCTAGGATACAACCAGTGTGGGGGCTACGTAATTTTTTGGAAGTTTGGAGTTCCCGAGTTAATAATCTGTCGAATGGTAGGAGTTTCATCTTGGAAGAAGTGAGTGCAATTGCACACATTCTCGTGTCAGTACCTTGACGTGCGTAATCTGCAACCAAAATGTGACAGATTGTGTATGGTCATATCTTGTTGATAATGGTCGCAACGTACCATGAAGTAGTTCACGGCCCAAGTAGCAATTGTTATTCGCGATATTGACAATGTTCAGCGCCTACAGGCTACGTGCGTGTCCACTTTTGCCACAACGGTGTCTAATAAAGTAATACAATTGGCTTGTCTAAAGCATTTTTTTGCCTCGATAGTGTTACGTGAGAAGTTCATCACATTGAGCAAGGCACCAAGGGTTGGTGTCACTTGTCTCGCTGGATTCCAAGTCGCGTGATGCTGAAGGACGATCGAGTTAGATTGACTGATAGGCGGGGCTCGACAGAGCTAGACGAGCTCTGTACTCTAAGAGAAGAACTACGCTCCAGGAGAGCGAGGAAAGAGCTTGTGGTTTAAGAGGGGAGCCGCCCCCTAAGAAAGCGAGGAGCCGCAAGCGCTCCGTACTCATACTCTCCTAGTGGCCTAGATAATGATATCTCTCATAATGCTTGGTGGAAGCTTGCGACCATGCAAGCTTGCAGCTGCACATGCATCACCTGCATGCGTTAGATATCTATATACTTTAAAAAAATTTTTTTTTTGGTATCTATAGACTAGATGCTCCGATGACAATATTAGATACATACTAATCACCCTCGTGACCCTAGATAGCGCTTCTCATTCGTGAAATTCAAGATGGACCTAATTCAATTCTTCTATGGAGTTTTGGGCTAAATTCACGTCCAATCACTACCAGTTTCGTTGATGAATATGAAATTTTTTGATACATTTTTTAATTGGGGGCCTCTTTCTGGAAATAGGGGACGCGAAGTTCGATTAGGTTGAAAGATTTTGGATTCCATCGCGTTCCAGATGGATCAGCAGGATATGAATCCTCTTAGACCGAACATTCTTAGAAGAATCAGGTGAAGGAATTGCTCAGCTTCAGGTATATTTGAGCGATCCGAGTGCGTTTCTGCGATAGCTTACATATGACCCGATGGCGGTGAGAGGTGTGAATCACAAGATTCGGATGCCAAACGTCTCAAAATATGTTTAAACATTTAAAAACGTTTAGCTTATGACACATAACGTGCATAGCCCCGTAGGAGGGGGGGGGGGGCAACTTATCGCACCTTCTCACGGGGCGCGTGCAATCCATTCAAATTATCCCTCTTGATGTATTTATCAGCCTTGGGTCGACAAAAGAAGAAAGCGATCAATCTTTGAAATTTTTGTTGTCATGGCTCTTGGCACCGACACAACATCACACGCAGCATCAAACTCAAAAGCAGGGTGGGAAGAGTGAAGCGGCTGAAAAGAGTTGAAATCAGCGATCTCGAATGCATCATCGACATAATGTGCTTGCGTCTGCTTTGCGCTTCTATTCTCGCTGGGGTCTCGTGATACTTGCAGCGCAGACTGCAGCAGTTGTGTGTGCATAGCCATCCAGATACTTATTCTTGAGCGATAGGCGGGGACCTTTCAATTTCTCGACTGCCGGCGGGCTTTTGTGCGCTACTTTCCCGCCGCAGATGCAATGGGTCGCGACCGCTCTGCCTCACTCGCCACGATTTGCGGCCGCGATGATTTAGACGCGTGTTATTTGCTTCCACTCGATCTGCGACATCATTGCATCTGTGCATCTTTAAGCAGGCTCCGCTGCAGCGCGTCCAGGCGGTCACAATGTGCAGCGTCTCCGTGTCGTCTCTCTCTCTCTCTCTTTCTTTCATGCGATCGGCCGATGGGTTGTGGCGGTGGTGCTGCTGCTCGGCACTTGCCGCTTGCGCGATACCGATCTTTGCCACGCCACGAGCAGGGCCTTTTCTCTATATACTCGGCGGGCTCCTTTTTTCGCCCCTCGCAGGAATCTCACGCGTATTTGAGATTGTGTCGGGGAAACAGTCCTCCTCCTCCTCCTCCTCACGAAGAGCTCGACCTTCTTGCTGTCTCTTTCTCTGCAGCTCTCTTGCATACGCCCATGTATACGTTAATTCTATGAGCTTCCCTGCGACTACCCTTGCTCCGTGCACGGTCGTGTGCCTGTATTTTACACGCCGCCTTCCTTTTGGACTTGGAACGAGTGCACGCCAATGCGCGGTCGATCTGATTGAGATTTACCTTACTTTTCCTTTTTTAGAATCGCTTTTTCACACCGCCGTCGACGATTCATTCCTGACAATGACACTCTCACAAGCACTCTTGCAGGCACCGCTTTCCTTGATGCAGCAATCTTGAATCGTATGGAGTATTCGATCTGCTCTTCGTCACATGTTAAGTTCGCCTCACAGAAGAAGGCAAGCTCAAATGCGGTGGCGTGAATACGATGGGGTCAGCTCCAATCACGCCTCATCCAAAATCATCAACGATAATTTTTCTCGGAGAATCTTTCCCTCGTTAATATTCCAAGAGATAGCCCCGCTGCGATCGAGGATATATACGGCCGCAGGATAAAATCTTAATTGGATTAAATTGATGTGTTACACTTTCAATCAGATAAGAGACCGCATTTCATCTCAAATTTAAGAGGATATTTTAGATAACCCCGTATAATCTCCCCCCATCGTGATTCCAGAGAATACTGAAATTCCAAACCTCTGCGGCTTTCGTTACAAAAGCTGGCCAACTTGCATGAGTGCATGTGGAAACATTTCTGAGCTTGAATCCTGTTCGATCGGGGATGTCAGAGGGATCTACGATGAGAATCTGATGCAACTCGCCCCCGCGACAAAGAGGATAATTTAATCCTCGTCTGAATAATTCTGAACTATAGTCTAAGACATTAGCATTGCAAGTATATCTGTAGATATCAATTCTTAACATGGGCCTATGGGGAAAATAGTAATATTCTGGGCTATATCTCAAAAACGGTTGGGGGTTAGTCTCTGCAGCTTTGGATATTATCTTTTGGTGCTAAAAGAAGATGATTCTCAGAGTTTCAGCCAAAACAGTGACCCAAACTACTCGGACTCCTTTCGTTAGTGCTTTGACTGTATAGAAAAATATGAAATGAAAGTCCAGTCTTTCTCTCGATTGCACGGACAATTTATTGCCGAAAGTTTGAGCCACAAACTAAACTTTCGGCAATAAATTGTCTGTACAATCGAGAGAAAGACTGGAGTTTCATTCTATATGTTGAGCCAGCGGACGAGGAGGAACCCACAAATCTGAAATGTATAGAAAAATACTCTCAAAATATTGTATATTCTATCTGAACCTTGTTAAATGGCTGATAGGAGTTTCATGAACAAGAAGACCACGTACAGGATTGCTGAAAAAATTTAAGATAAAAGTTCGAAGTCAGTTCGTTGACAGTTTGACCCTCGGCTGTTTTTCGTAATTAGTTTGTAGAATCAGCCTAATCAAACTTTGGCTTCTAAAAAGATGAATTCCAAAGGTGGAAAGAAGATAAACAGAATGAGTCTAACTACTTCAAGATTGGTCGCGCCAATTTTATTGCCGAGACTTTTACTAACGAAAGGAAAGGCAAAAGTTGAAAATCCGATTTTTCTGCTCTAAAACATTATATTTGCAGAAAAATTGGTATTTTAGATGCGTCTCAACCTCTAACTTTATTGCATGAGGAAGATACAAAAATGTGCAAGGAGGTTTGCGAGTGAGTCTCTACCTTACATAACCATTTCTGACCATGTATACCCATGCATGTATTATACTTTTGTTTCAGTTAGCACTATTCAGCGAGTTTGGATGATATTGTCCTCATAACCGGATTCTAGACTCTAGCCAGCTGATAATAATACCAGAGAAGCTTAGTTAGATAGAGCTACACCCTCTCGTTTTGACGTTGTTTCCAAGAGTGAGGTCCAAAACTCTATGTTGAAATTTGAATAACGGATAGAATACACAAGAGCATCATCCGTCTAGAATATTGTGTGCAGTAACTTACTCATACACTGATGGATTGGTTTCCTTTGAATCTCACTATAGTACTTTGTTCTGCCCAGAAAATGACAAGAAAAATGGTGTTCCAGTCGTGAATAGATTTAGGGTATTTCTCACAATAATAATTATAGATATAGAAAGTTTAAGTTAACAGTAAATCATGGGGCACGGCACGTCGAAAAACTGCGGCAAAACTCAGCGAATGATGATTTTCCTCAATTCTGATGGACCATATTTTGGGTTTGATTACGGTTGGGAGGTATGTCCAAATTCTGGAGTCATATTGAGGGGAGGTGCAACCCTAATTTTCAAGTCCGGACCAAAAAACCATAGGAGTCTGAAAATATTTATTCGTACACATTTTCTCAACCCAAAAACAGCCGTGGAGTCGATATAAGAAAATTCGCCCATTTTCATTTTTTATCTTGCGATCTACTCAATTGATCGACAAATCCATACGCCATCTTGTTTGAAATCGTATAGTGTACTGACAAAAAAATATTCAGATCGATACATACTAACAAGGGGAGACCAAGACCTCCGGGTCACCAATCTTCACCAAAATTTTTTTACAGACTCGTACCACCTAGCATATGAAGAATCTAGAGTATCTCCTGCC
>JAPYYZ010003290.1:0-16329 GCA_030522705.1 Eretmocerus eremicus | reverse complement strand
ACCCAAGTTAGTGGTTATTTTTCTATCTACATGTTAATATGTACACATGATTCTACTTACACGGTTGGTCTGCCATGAGCCTGAAATGGCTCTGAACTGGACTTTAAAAGTTTTAAAATTACCTGAGATTTCTGGATGTTGCAATGTGGGGATATTGTTTCGTAGTATTTTCGGTCGTACAGAGTGGATTTTCCATCTGTTATAACTCTAGTTCGTGCCACAATCCCTGCTCTGCGTATCTTGAATGGCTCAGTTAGACATGATATCGCTCCATAGCGCAATTATCTCGAATTTAGAGATTCCAATGGATATTCGTACATTGCTCTACCTACAATATAACTCGCAATATTTCTGCAACAGTATTGGAAATCCATAACCAAGATGTTGTTGGCTCTACCGTTGCAGAAATATCGCAAGACGTACTGTAGGTAGAGCAATGTACGAATACTCATTGGAGTTAGTAGATTCGAGAGAATTGCGCTATGGAGCGATATCAAATCCAACCGATTCATCCAAGATGCACAGAGCAAAAATTGTGGCACCAACTAAGGCTGTAGCGGACGACAGATAGACTCTGAACGGCCTCCCCTTGAGCCATGAAGGCGATAGGCATGTTTGCCGCACGGATGGCGGAGCTGAATGCACGAAGAGCGCAGCGGCGAGTACGGGAAACAATTTCACCCGTGTAGGAAGCATCGCAAGAGGGCGAGAAGCTTACACGAAGGTGGAAAGCTTCCGCCAGAGTCGCTTAATACATGTGTGCGGAAAGTTGTCCAAACGAAGTTCATAAGCAAAATATACTGTATCAATCATGGTTCAAGTGATCGTTACGATGAATAATAACCATGTGATACGGGGGAGGGCAGGGTGAGTGCGCTCCCCCCCTCCCCCCACCCTCGCCCCCAACTGGGAGAAACTAACCAACAGTACTTCAAATATCAATCTCACCGATTCGCCATGTCATGCACTAGAGGCATATCAAACGAAATTCCAATCCTGTATTTTGTCCACCTTATCCAAGAATGTGAATCTTTCCCAAAAAATTCATTACTGAGGGGATGGAGCCTGAGATCTATCACTTCAGACCATCACACAAACCGAGCACAAATGACTGGACGATTCGTGCTGAACGAACATTTCTCGTTCGTTCAATCATATTTCATCCAAATCATGGCAGAGAAGTGAGTCTATTCCAGAGTTGATACTCCTAACAACACGAGGACTCTCTAGGAGGAACATACATAAAGCAAATGACGTGAGTGACAACTGCTCCAGAATTCAAAATCAATTTTTGCAGTAGCAATAATCCTTCCGAAGTATGATTTTCGTATGTTTTGAATATGAAAGGCTCACGCGCGCTTTGATGCCGATAATGTCACTTCCACAGTTATCCTTCCGGTGGCGCAAAAGAGCCATTACTAACACAGTTTTACCCGTGTACATATGCTCACTAATACATACTTTCGTGGAAAAGTTCTATGAGTTTCTACCACGAATGATTCTATGAATTTCTATCATTCCGAAAAATATTGTGCATCAAAATCTAAAGCTCTCCAATAGCTATTATGAGTATTCAATGCCATACTGCAAATTATTCTTTTCATGTCCTATTTCATTCTGCGAAGTTGGAAGTATCATAAAAAATGATGTGGGAAGATTTTTCTAGATCTGACGTTGAATTCTGATATCTAATGAGTTTCAATACCAGTATTCTATAAAAGATCTCTGAGCTACCCATTAACAGCGTATATTCTCCATATCAATCCGGGGATCCATTCTCATTGTAAAATAACTAACAAAACGTAGATTTCCCGTTATCCCCTCAATGGATATCTCTAGCATACACCAAAAATAATTGATACCATGAGAAATTTTGAGATTTAGAATTGTATTTAACGATATTCCCAATACGATTGGATATCGCATTGAATCCAAAGTTCCCTCCAGAGAATTCGATCAAATCAAGTTTCGGTTATCTTTTTCGAATTGAAATGGAATGAATAAATTATTCTGAGTGCTGTATTGTGACGAAGAGATGTGAGGTTATGTCACCTCACAAGGTTATAACTCATTTATAATTGTCCGAATCGGGATTGGGCCCAAGTCCCCGCGCCCGAAGGGCGGAGCAGCTACTTACGTCCGGGTATCAGCACACCTGTGAATAAGGCGGAGGGGTGGATCCATTGGGCAATGATAGGTCCAGTATGTATTCTCTTTTAGCTATGCGCCCATTTATTCACAACGGTACCTCATTCAATACACTCCCATTCGGTGGCGAGCATGCCACTTATGTACACCGACTCAACACTCTAACTGTCCATCTATCACGTCCATCATAACCTCTCCATATCTCTATCTACACTATTCACATCTCCTAGCCGACACACGCGAGCATCTCTCATACGTTCACCCCCAACGAGCTACCTCTATTAACCCACGCGGTACGACATTGCTGGTCGCAGCCCAACACTCTCGAGGCACCTACTTCACACGCACCCTAATCCACGTTAGGCGTCTACTGTACACGCGCCCTGAAGCTCCGCGTCACGTGACCCCCCATCTACGCGCGTTCTGCTGGGTGACTTCCGCCCGCAATGCTCCTCGTGCTCGGCGCGAAAATGGCTGCCGCCGGCCGGCCTCGTGGCCAAGATGGCCTAAGCGCGCACGCGATTGTGGGGCCGAGGTTAAACACCCTGGCGGGCCGAGCTATGCTCTGCACCAGCCGAGGGCAACTCAAGGAGCCCTACGTAACTCCCAGGGGCAGGCTCCCGAGAAGGCACCACCGCTGAGAGGCAAGGATTACTCAATTCCCTACCTAGCTGCCCGAGCAGCTCTCCTACCTCCACGCGTGGCTCTACGAGGGGCAACGACGCGACGCGCATGGGCAAGGGCGATTTGCCCGAGCTCGACACTCCCGACGAGGATACGCGCGTGGGGCACAGCCGAGGCCCCGAGCACGGCACTCCCGAAAATGATCCGGGGCGCACGACTTTCAAGCGCGAGGGAGCGAGGGAGGATGAAATGCCGGTATCAGAAACGAAAACCGTACTCACCGTCTACTATTTTCTCGAAAGACATCTTTGGCAAAATGTTCAGGCTTGGATCCAGATTCCCACGCTTTCGTTTCGCAACTTGTCTCACGCAACTCTCAATATTTCTCCGGTGCGCTCAGCAATACTTCGTGTCGTCTCGGGCGACAACCCACAAGTGCCACTCCGCGGCGTCTCCCGCGGCCAATCCCCCCTCGCGCCCACCCAACTCGCGTCCGGAAGCTGCTGCCCTCAACGGCTCTAACGCGCACTACACTCGGCCTTGCTGCTGCTGCTCAGCTGCCGCTGCTCTGCATGCTCTGCCTGCGTGCCCAGCGAGCCTCTCCTCGCCGGCAACTCCTCTCCGCCCGGGTACCTCAACATAAGAAAAGTCTCGAGCGAGATTGGATTTCCGCTATAGGATACCCGGGCGGAGGCGAGGAGACGGTCGTGAGTTCGGCTGCTACGTTCTCATGTCGCAGTATATCAAACTCAGCGTTTTTCCCAGTGTGACTGATCATGTGAATAGTGAATTCCTAGTCCATGTGCTGTGGAATGATCGATGCAAGTACATAGGAAGAAATTATTCATCGAATGTGCTGGAACTCCGAGGATCTCCTATGAATACAGCCCCTCGAGCTTGGCTCGAAGAACTGGGTCTCAGTTAGATTTGACTCTTCACAGAGTGCACATCGAGATCCTTGGGGATATCTATTTTTTGAATATGATACGAGAGACACACGAGGGGCCCTCAGATTCCTCGAATTTCTCATATCACGTCCATCTAATGAATCGTGCATACAGTATTCGTGAAAGGGCCCTGGAATCCTGGATCGGATCACTGTATCGCGATATCTCCCAGGAAGAGTCTTCTCCTAAATTGAAATTCTGAGTCGCTCTTCTGTACAGTGATTTCGAAGGTGTTAGAGCAGTGTCCTTCTTTGGCATGATAGTGGGAACATTATTCACATATTCCATCACAATTTCACCATTGCCTACTTTTCTCTTCTCGTTCAACTCATTGAAAACTTCACGTAGCTGCTGCTGCAGCTGCGTCCTGTCAATGGACCATTTCACATACTCAGAGAAAAAGTCATTCTACTTCGTCAGCACCCACCTGGCAGGCTGAGCTGACTGTATTATCAACTCCCTATTCCTACTCTTATTCTCAACAACCCTGCTAATTTTGAAGTATTGAGTATCTTCTGGGCAGAATTGTGCATCAGCCAACATTTTACTCAGAAGGATAAAGACCTGTTGAGAAATCTCAGTTCCGATCGACCAAATATGGTGACATTCCTTTCTTTATGAAATCTTTCGTTTACTTCATTCATGATAGATTCCGTAGACTCCCATCCAATTCCATTCCAGAATCCCGATATCACTATAAAATTGCCAGCTCCAATCCCATCAATAACTTGAATCTGATGAATCAAGCCGGGATGTTGCGTTTTGAGAGCTGGAGCGATTCTGATATATTTCTAATGATTCTCATCACCGTTGATATCCAATATCATACATATTTGTACTCATCGTGATTTGACAAATCGGCACCAACCCACATAAGCGTGCGTGAAGCACTAAAACCATGTAGAAAGCAGTTGCTCTTCACTCACTATGTGAAAGGCATTGCTTCACCCACAGTTCTCTAGATTTACACGCCAACTTTACGCTTTGATATTATGAATATGTGTTCCTCATAATACTGTGCGGAGAGTTGGTAATACGCAGAGCATGAACAAAACATACTGCATGAACCATAATTCATATGATCATGTCCTGGATGAAGGACGGGGTGGGGTGGGTCGTCTTAGATGTGGAGAAGGGGGAGGGGGGGGGGGGCTGCACCCGAAAGTTGACCGAAAATTTCGTACGCAAATTGTCAACCCCCTTCTAACTGCCCGCTACTTCACAGATTCGATTCTAGAGCCGCTCTGCCGCATTTTCTCAAGCCATTGGGACGTTTTGATGATAATTTTGCCGATACGAAGGGCCATATTGACGATTGGGACGTTTGCTGCCGCTACTCATGCTGTATCAAGAGATTTCAGTGATAATCTTCGGACGGAATGTTGTCTCCCTGCTTAAAAGTTAAGCTTCTTCATCTCGACTCGCGAAGTGGTACAATAACTAGGCTCCAAGGATAAAACAATTTGGAATACGTGATTGGGCAAGCAGCCAATGACCTCACCTAGGCAGAGTAGCTGTTTTCATGTCTTATGTTCGATTCTGGCCAGGTAACGGAGTTGACTTTTTGACCCAAAATTGTCGGATATAGGAAGTGGAAGGATACGAAATCCCACAAAAATCAGCTACGAAGTTGAGTACCGATAGTTCACACCATAGAAAACTTTAACCTTTAATCGTCATTGTGGGTGGATTCCACCCATACCCTCTTCCGGCGCTCAATTTAGCCCTTTGAATGTGTGGAAGTTATACCTGTGGCGCAATCTGGTATTCATCCGGATGTGATACTATGACTTTCACGCGCTGGAGTGGCCCGGGAAGGCGGCGGTGTGCTGTGAGTAGCCGAGCAAAATACTGCGCAGTTTCCGTCGGGTGATATACACCCACAGTGTCGAAAACATAACCAAAACGATTTGTGTTGTGTCTCGCGACTCTGTCCTTCTTGAAACCTAAAACGTGAGTAAATCAACTCACAGTGGTAGAACGATATAGTAGAGCATTTTTCTATATATCTAACGTATTGCAGATGGCATACAATGTGCGAAGACGGAGTGTAGCAGCGGAACTTCGGAAGGAGCACGGCGAAGGCAAGCCTTTCGACGTGTGGCTTTGTATCGATTATGGCGGCGAGGAATTGGTTCTTGTAATCATATTATTATCACAAATTGTTTGGTTATTCACTTTCCAATGTTCACAATGGAGCTTTCACCCCGAATCCAATTCTTTCTCATAGTTTATACGCCCTCCCGTTCTTGCTATTTGGGGAATTTCGCGTGATTTGTTTATAGAAATTGCTCATAATGAATATCTTTCTTCCGGTGGATATGAGAAATTTTTCTAATCACAGGTGAGTTAATTATTAATTATCTAATCCTTTTACCTAATTTTTCATCCATTCGCAACGATCGTGGTCTGAAATCTTTGACGGGGAAACGTGAATACGTACAGGGTGGAAGAGTTGCTGTTTAGATCCACGAAGGTCTCAAGTTCTCAGTTCTCGATTCTGCAAGAACTACTAATATCAATGAGACTAAATTCATACTACTTGATGTGAGAACTCAAGAGAGACGTAATGCATTGATTGCGTCCATTTATCGCCGTCCTAAAGGCAACGTGCTGAATAGACGCAATCAATGCACAACATAGCTCAGTCGTACTTCAACTCAATACTAGCCGGCGATTTGAATTCTGATTTACTATCTGATGAGTATCATTCTAATCACTTGCGTGATATGATATATGAAAATTCATTGTATTCCGTTGCTTTTGGGCCCACTCACCATCTTGAAAATTCTGACACGGGGCTTGATGTTATCTTTACAAATTCAGAAGATAAAGTAGTAAACTACCAAAGATCAAACGCGCCGTTTCTAGATAACCATGATTATCTTCTGATCGATTACGAATCTCCATCTCTTGCTAGAGATAGAGACCTGGTCATCTCTCGCGACTTTCGTGAATTAGATGCGACAGTATTTGCTACTCAGCTAGAGTCCGACGTACAAAGTAGTGCGCTATTTGATTGCCATGACGTGAATGAGTCATTGGAGGAGTCCCACAACATAGCAATCAATTTGCTTGTTCGAATGGCGTCTACATGCACTCGTTCTGTCCGCGGACGTGTCACTCCCTGGCTTTCTTCTGACTTGAAGAATCTGTGCAAACATCGAGATATAATATACAAACAATCTAAGCGAAGTCAAAATCGTGGATAATTGACCGAGTATAAGACTCTCCGCTAATAGTTGAAGTATAAGATCAGGAGAGCGAAGAATGATTACTGTCTCAAGTCCTCATCCGAAGTGCCTGGTGGATCAGGGTATTGGAGTGTTCTTAGTTAACTGGGTTTCTCTAAAGATCCAAGTAGGTCGCCTCTGGAGTATTTTCCAGCTTGTTCGGGCAATTTACAGTTCACATGCAACAGCCATTCTCGAGCGCTTGGGCAGCTCTTTACATCGCTCGCACGGCAACGCCGCGACGTTGCCAAGCGAGCCGCTCCGCTCGAGCGGCTCACCGCGTGCGCGCCGTGGCAGTAGCTGGATGGCAGTCCTCGAGGCAAGGTCTGTGTTGGGATCGTCTCTCGCGCAGTCTCGCGATTTTGTCGTCACGGCTCACGTTTCCTTTCCACGGCTCTCTCGCCCGTTTTGAGTCACAGCACGCGAATAGCACGTGTCACCGCACTCCGGTTTTGTAGAATATATGCACAGTGTGATTTAACCGTGTGTTGAGTTCATTCGACTCCCTCCTCCTACAATCTCCGGCCTCCCCGAGCGAATTGCTCATCTTCTCTTTACGGAAGAAGTGGAAAGCTCAAACATTTGGTCCTGAGAGCCGGGTCGTGGCTCGGAGCACGGGAGTGAAAGTGTGCAGTGCGGTGCATGAACAGAAGGGCAAATCTGCTCATCGGAGAGAGAGAGCGTGCATGAGTGTGCGCGTCACGAAGCCGGCCCCGGCATCGCGTCAGACGACGTGCGAGATTTTCAGAACAGGCGCCATGTGCACGACACTCGTGCCTCTCCAGTCGCCTAACGTATCTCTCACATTGCGGCAGTTGTTTGTGATGTCGGAGCCATCCACGCTCCAATTTTTCGCCTTCGAAGTACGAGAGACATGCTATACCCCTCTCGGCCCGGCCGCCCTCTTTCTTTTTCCGTCTCTCTCTCTCTCTCTTTCTTCCTCCCTCCCTCCCTCCCTCCCCCTCCCTCCCTCCCTCCCTCTCTCCCTCCCTCCCTCTCTCTCTCTCTCTTTCTCTCTGGATCGCTGTGGGTAGACCTACACGTACGATCATATCGCTCCACATTTATTCGACGAGTTTGCTCACAAAATCTCATTTTTTCCTCCGAGGCTCGTCATCGCCACGTAATTTGGCATCCCGCTGGCTCACTCACCTATCGAGAATAATCAGCAGGCTTGTAATTATTGAGCCAGAGATCCTTTTACGTGGTTGTCTCAGATTTGGAGGTTATCTCCTCTCCATCGTGCTTGCCTCTACCAATACACTCATCCACGGAGAAGTCTATAAACAGCGCCACATAGCAGCGCCTCAACAAGCCCCGTTCTCCCTGTGCTACACCGTCGATGTGTTACCCCCTCGTCACAACGCAGCAACTTGGCCAGATGGCCCTACTCGTCAGCCTCAAACTATGAGCACCCGTTCTTGTCCAGCGAAGAGTCGACGTCAGCAGTGCATACTCCCAGTAAAACGTGTTGAGTTGTCACACCAGTGTACCTTGTGCACCTCTCTGACTCATCTCACATGCTTGAAACCCCCTGGGCAAGTTCCTCATAAGTGTCCATGCTGTCAACTTATCCCAGGAAAAGTCACGCCCCTGAGGCCATTATCGTGCCCCCCTGATTCGTCATCGGCCATCTTGCCTATCTTAGCCACGCTCCCTCTCTCACTCATAGGCTCTCTCCCCTCTTAACCCAATCATACTGTCAAACACACGCCCACTTCCACTCCCCGCGAACGCTTCGCTTCCTCTCCTCCTTCTCTTCACCAACCTCACAAAAATTTCCGTTCAGACTTTCTGACAAACCATCCACCAAATAACTGCCGATCTTGTAAATTAATAACCCGCCTCCACTCTCTCCGCCAACTTTTGATGACCCTACGACACCCGACTATGTAAAGAGTCTCGGTGCCTACATCCATTTAACGGCTACTTCTATACAAACTCAACTCAATACGATAGGTACTCGCCTCAGAGAGCTCTCAAATACAAGCCAAGCTAACTCCCATGCCATAGCCAACCTCCAATCGGAAATTCGATCCTCGCGTAGGGTTGTTAATTCTTGTGAGATTCACTTCTCAGGTTTGCCCGCAAATAGCCCATCATCAGATGACGATCTATTGAGAATACTTCTCACAACCATGGATTGCGCTGATCGAATTGGTCCTCCTCTTTTTGTGAGGCGATGGTCACCACCTGTTCACAGGAACCAGCTACCTCGTGTCAATCCCAACTCTTCAGCTCCAGTTTCCGGCACAATAGCTCTCGTTGCAAAATTCTCATCGCCCACCATACGTGATTTTGTGTTATCCAGAGTCGTAACCTTGAAAAATCACACAACAGGCTCTGTTTTTGGCACAGGTGGCATGTCAAAAATCTATGTTTTGCATGTTCCCCCTCCGACAATTTATCCGATCTGGCGTGCGGCCCTTACTAAAGCAGAAGAACTGAACTAACTCCGTCCATCTATCGAAAATATGACTGTCATCATGCGCGCTGACCGCAGTTCGGCCCCCGTCCCAATACTTGCAAGAGAGGAGCTTCTGCTACCCCCCCCCCTCGTGTGTTTAATCAGCCTTCTTAACACGTCCAGATGCCCATGCGGATGGACCATATCCAGAATGCATGAAATGAGTCGAGTCTGTCGCACCAATACTCAATACCTTTCCTCCCCAAAGAAGTACCCCACATTACCCTTGGCCACATCAATATAAACCGCTTGAAAAGTAATTTCTCACTTCTCGAGCTACACATTCCTTAGCAGAAATATGATCTGATCGCCGTATCTGAGACTCTTCCCAAGCCAACCGATAATATTAGTATTTTCCAAATCCCTGGCTATTCACTTCACCGATAGGTCGATTCTCGATAGGTTGGGCAAAGAGGGGGCGGTGAAGTCGCTTCCTATGTACGATCTGAATTCTTTGTAAAAATTCTGCACTCCTCTGATCCCCACTTCAGCAATAAACCTGAGTACATAGTCGCAGAGATTAAAATTGGTCCCACGTCGTTACTCATTGCAGCAGTCTATCGTAGACTCTCTGCCGTTCATCCACTTGAATTCATGAGCATATTGTCCCCTTTCCTCCCTGAATATGAGCATGTTATCGTCACAGGTGATTTCAATATCAATATCGCCACAATCAATCCAGCTTTGACATCTTTTACTGAACTACTCAGCTCCCATCTCCTCTATCCTGCTAGTTTTGAGCCCACTCACTATGTGACTTACAACGATATCGAATCTCACGATACGTGCATAGATCTCTTCCTCATACGGAGTGAATCATCGCTCATCGCTTTCAGGAAATCAGCTTCCCCGTTTTACTGATGGCCACGATTTCATTGAGATTGATTATAAACTCAAACCTGTACCTATCAAACCGAAATCAATTGCTCTCCGTAGACTCAACAACATTAATACTGGTGCCCTTAAATCTCTCATATCCTCCAGCCCCCCCCCTCTAAATAATCCCCCGCGACAGGCTCTTCTGACTCAAACAGCTCAACCCACCTCAACAACCACCTCAATGATCACGCAGCAGACCACCATCCACTGTACCCATCCTACGTACGGCCAGTAATGAGGCCACCCATATTATTCAATCAGCAGCTCAGTTTTCGTATCGCCCCTGAACCAAGAGTGATTCTTCCTCCAAACTCAGCTCTTCGTGAATTAGATGACCTCAGGCTACCTATCTACTCTTCTTCAGCCTCAGGTCACATCAATGATGATGTCGACTTGCTCACAACATCCACTCTCAACGTTTTAAATCAACTGGCACCCATCCATCACCTCACCTCTTCTTCAAATGAAGAACCGTGGGTGTCAGCCGATATTCGGCGCTTGATGAACGAGAGAGATGCGCTTCACAAGCGCGCTAGGCAGAGCCAATCCCCGGCTGTTCATGAAAAATATCGTATCGCTCGTGCTCATGTCAAATCCACTTTGGATCGTGCAAGAATGTCTCACATCAACAACCAGATCTCCGACGCCCCTGACGTTAAATCAAGATGGCGTGAGCTTCGAAAATTTGGTATTGCATCCAAGCGCACACCCTGTTCGCTCACTCTTTTCGACGGCAGCACACTCAACAAAAACTTTGCGTCTATCACAACAAACCGCAATCCTTTGACAGATGAAGATGTGGAAAAAGTCTGCTCATCCCTTGTACCCTGCAATATTCCATCCTTCGATTTTGTTCCAATCACCGCCGATCAACTATCTGACGCATTGAGCTCATCAGAAGGAAAAGGCCAAGGAGCCGATGGTCTCTCCTCTACTATGACCAAACTCGCTTTCCCAGCTTTTAGTGACAATCTTGTCCAAATTTTCAACAATTCTCTGATAACTGGTTACTTCTCGTCAAACTCGGGACAGGCTTCCATAATCCCGCTCTCAAAAATACCTTCACCAAAATCTCCGTCTGACACACGCCCGATAGCCCAGTTACCTGAACTTTCGAAACTATTTGAGAGACTCGTCTATCATCCACACATGTCACATCTGTCTTCGAATAACTTGATAGATCCGCACCAATCTGGCTTCCGTGCTCACCATTCTCCTCAGACCGCTACCCTTGGCATAATTGAAGACGTTCGGAATGCCATTGACCGGCGTATGATCTCGGTCCTCATATCCTTCGACTTTTCAGAAGCATTTGACACACTATCCCATGTGAAGCTTGTCTACAAGCTTCCCCAGATTGGTTGTACCGACCGAGTCATACGCTAGTTTGGCACGACCGCACTCAAGCTGTTCGTCGGGAAGATGGCACCCATGAAGGATGGCTACCCATCAATGCAGGTGTCCCTCAAGGCAGTGTACTGGGACCACTTCTCTTTCTTATATTCGTCAATGATTTGTCCAGAGTCCTCTCTCACAGCCAGCATAAAATCTTTGCAGACGACACCTACATTCACATCTTTGCTTCTCCCTCAGATCTAAACAGCAGAATCGCACTCATCAGCAAAGATGCTCAATCTGTCGCTTATTGGGCAGAGGAAAATGACCTCCTCCTTAACATTCCCGAAACGGCTGCCATGATCCTTGGGAGTGAACTCTATCTCAAAGACATCAAGCCCAACACCATACCGCCCATAACTCTTGGGGGTACTCCTATTTCATACTCAAGCCAGATGAAAATCCTAGGCATCAACGTCACCTCTTCCCTTAATTGGGAGTCACAACTTAACGAACTGTCAAAGCGAGTTCACTTTTCGCTCTATCTTTCACGAGCTCTAAGTCGTGCTTTCTGGCGTTCGCTCCGTCAGCAGCTTGCCCAGAGCTCAATCCTTCCTCTCTTTGACTATTCCTCCATCCTACTCACTGGACTCGACAAAGAACAAGCCCTGAAGTTACATCGTCTCTTCAACCTGTGCGTACGATTTGTTCATGGCCACATTCCCTGGAAAGCACGAATCACACCGTACCTCATTGCCTTAGGATGGTTATCGGTGGAAAGGCGGAGAGAGTACCTTATGGGATCATTCGCCCTCTCAATCCCGAAAACTGGCCTCCCGCTTTACTTCCGACCCCGATTTCTTCTCATTTGTGATGTGCCACAATTACGACAATCAGAACGTCATTCTGAAGCCAAATGCACTCATCCCGGCCCCCAAGAGGAAGCACTCAATCAATCATTCTCACTCGTAGCTGCCCGCTCCCTCAACCCAATACCTGATATTGACATGATGAGTAACCCTGTTGACTCTCTTAAAGTCATCCTTCGCAGCCTTTTGGTAGCACGGGATCGCAATGATTGGTGTAAAAGTGCCCAGAGAAAAAAGCAGATGCTCATCCCAACCTCGTTGCGAAACCAACTTTTTCCCCTTCTCGAGTCCTCGTGAGATGGTATCAGAAGCTCACTCTTGAAACTGTATTGGCGCTCGTTTTCTTCCAGTCAAAAATTTGAAAATTACCTTCAGCTACTCTCACTCTACTTTATTCATCCATATATACATACATGTATGTTACTTCAGTTTATCGCCTCACCAACACTGAATAGTGCTCTACTCCTTCTCAATACTCTCCAATGAAATTCATAGCACTTCACAAATTGTAATTCAAGTTCACATCTGCTACGTGAGCGTTTGGGGATAGATTCTCCCTGCTCTCAATGAATTCTTAATCAATCAATCTCTCTATCTCTCTCTCCGGTGATGAGTACAACCACACGCATTTAACATACCTCCGCAATCGAAAGACGTTCTCACCATCAAAACGTCGTCCCGAGTGGCATTTTTTTGCAGATTGGGGTTCTTCTCGCAGGCTCATTCTTGTGGAGCATCACTGCATGGCTCCTATCCGAGCCGGAGAGGAATAATTCCAATTCTGCAAATCGAACAACATCGCCCGCTCGGGAGTGCTTGGCGCCAAGGATGAGCCTTCTGCGCACGCCCGGCGATCATCAGCCGTTCATCAGCCCAACTTTGCGCGGTCGTCTGCTCAGCTGACACCCATCTGCCGTCTGCTATATGATGAGCGACAACACCTGCCACATCTGCAAGACAATCCTGCGCGCAGGCTGCGGCAAACAATGCGATGATTGCAAGCGCTTCACTCATGCAAAGTGCTCCAAAACATTACGGAGCAATGCATCATCCAAGTGCAATAAGTGTCATGAGATGAGCAAAGATCGGGGCAAAACGATATCGCCGAGCGTGGCTAGGCAGACGACATCGGCTGCCAGAAAGAGCACGAAGCCCGCCGGAGAGAAAGAGATAGGAAACAGAAGCTCGTGCGCTGGTGTGAGTGTCGCACCTAAAGCGCGCTCACGGCTCAGCTCTCGTGGTGCGTTGGGGGCAACTCCCCCCGCCCCGCAAGCTCCTACTTCCAGCCGGAACGCGGAGCTCCCCACCATCGATGGCTCTCTGACCACCTCGGAGAGCTCGCAGCTCGCGCATGTGCGGGGCGTACCAACTGCCGGAGTACCTGCGCCTGACAGCGCTGCCATCTGCAGGCACCCTAGACCTCAGCCCGTGAAGATTCAAAACCAGCCACTGGAGGTGCGGCCAACTGCCGCAACCGACTCCACACTCTCGCCAACGCCTTTGAAGCGTGGTGCTGGGACTACGCAGCAGAATACCAGCGGAACAACAGTGCAGCCAGCTTCTGATCTGCTTGCAGATAAGTGGATCCTAATATCGCGAAGTACTCTGGACCTATCTTTTCAACAACATGACATGACTCAGAAGCAGCTCGACGAAATGAGGTCTCTCTTGAGACGGCATGACGCTGTCATTTCCTCGTCACCTTCCACGCCAGCAGTGAGTGAGGTGAACGATCAGCTGTTGGCGCGAATGTCGTCCCTTGAGCAACTCGTGGAGAGGCAAAGCTCCCAGCTGGAGGAGCTTCGCCTGGATCGTCAGCTGCTTCTTGAGCAAAATTCTCTCATGAGAGATTAGATCCCGAATCTGACCAAATTTATGACGGATGTCCAGAGTACTTCGCGAAATTATAGGACAAATATTAATGGTAAAAGCTATGATGCTGAGCATCCACATCAATCCTCCAGTCCGATTGTTTCATCCGAGACGGGCGCGTCCGTCTACTCGCGCGCTGGGGAACGGAGCAAGGAGATCAGTGGTGACGGTCTCGAGGGCTGTGAGTTGATTATAAACGGGGCCTTGAAAAAGGACTGCGCTGCCTCAGTCGACGAGGTACACCACATTTGTTTCGCAGTGCTCAAGACCATTTTCCCCTCGCTGGAGAGGAGGGACATTACTCATATCCAAGTCCTGCAACCCGAGCGCGTGACTGGAAGAACGCGTTCGGCACGCGACGGGGAATTAAGATCATCTCCTCAAGTTTCGGCCCTTAGCTCACCAGAGTTACCATCTTACGTAGTAGCGTTACCATCTTGTGTAGTCCAGCTCTCCATTAGCAATCTAGCCAGGGATGATTTCACTGCTCATAACATCGAGCCCACTCTGCTTGACTCAGATGCGAAAACCCATGTGCCAGACCGTAGAATTCTCATTAATGAGATGCTCCCCCGAGAGAAATACAAGGACTATACACGTTTGAGGCCACTAGCGCGGGGGTTAGGCTTCAAGTACGTCTGGCATAGCGCTGGACGTTTATGGGCTAAGCGAAAAAAGGGTGATCTTGCGCATGCGTTCGAATCTCTTGCCGAACTGCATGCCATTCAAACGGCGAGCCGACAGGTTAGGAAACGAACATCTACATCATTGGACAGCACCCAGAGCATTTCCTTCGTTCCAAATTAGGGTGCAGCTCCGGCAGCAGGAACGGCAAGAACTCCTTGACTAGCTACACCTGCTGAAGGGCCGGGAGGGAGTAGCAGTTCCTTGAAGGCGGAGTTCTTTAATGTTAACTCACTCCGAGATAAGATTGATCAACTCCGCCGGCTCGTCGCTCAAGATCCCTCCTACCATCTTAGGCTCTACCATCTTACTCTACTCTAACAGTAGGCAGGGCCCCCCCAGGCTGAAGACTTTCCAAATTACAAATCCTAATATAGCCAATGAAATTGTACTGAAACTCGAGTACATCATGGTACTTTGTAATTTCTCAAATCTCTCTGACATCAACCGTACTCGACTCATGCTGCGTGCTTTTTTCACTGTCTCTCTCAAATTCCCTCCTTTCTCCAGAGCTCCTACTAAATGGCTACCTTGATTCTGAATCCAAGGTGCGGCCTCTGTTCCATTAAAAGAATTCCGCGGTGACTGCGCTGCTTCTTTATTCAATAACAAGGACAAATCCAACTGCGTGTCATTGATTATTTGCATCTTAGTCATAACCGTAATCTTCCGAGAGGCCACTATTCTTATGCTCTCTGTTCTCACTGTACAGCCTGATGGGAGGTGGATCGTTCCCACACCACTGATCATCACTTTTCGATCCAAGTTTCCCTCACAACTGGTGTATAAGGGTTCCGAAATTTTCGTAGAGAATAACTACGTGTTCTCTCCATGTAATCGTCCAGAAAGTTTTTCGTAACTTAGCTAATTTTATCTCGCATTGCTCAACATTCTTCACAGGTTTTCCGACTATCAGCTTTATCTCGCAAGATGAAAAATCGTCGATACTGCGAACTGGTCCGTTGAACTTACAAACATACGCTCTTTTCGAATGTTTGCATTGACTTGATGTGTCGGCTGACATAGACATATAGCTCTCGGAATTTCGACTGACTGCATAATATTCTGACTCTGGCCAAATGTATGCAAATGATAGAATTTTCGGTTGATAGACTGGCACTGGTGTCGCCTTGAAAATATCGTATTCCGTGTGATCCACCAAGGGCATCCTTATGTAATACGTAAAATATGGATATGCGAATAGTATGGACAATTCGGCTGTCTTTAGGAGCTCTAAGAGAGGTTCGGACTCTTCGGTTTCCGGGAATCTT
>JAPYYZ010003289.1:0-19395 GCA_030522705.1 Eretmocerus eremicus | reverse complement strand
TAAACCCTCTGGGATATCTTCATTTCTCACCAAAACAAGATGATTCCCAGAGTTTTGGCCAAATCCGTGATCCACAAGGTTGGTCCTCTACTTGTTAGTTGGATCACTTCAGTCAAACCTGATATAATACTATCCTTTGATGCAAATCGCTTCAAACCGGAAACGTAGTGCAATCGACAGCAAAACGTTCGAAAGGCGGTTATTCCAAACATAGCGTTTCAAAAGAAGATCGAGAAAGTCCTCGGACAATCAGCTTACCGGCCAAAATCGATATTACTGGAGCCGATCTGGGGCTCTCGAAACGAAAAAATTTGTCATCCCGGGGCTCGAACGACCGTTCCAAATTTCGCGCCCTCGTTCGGCTTGGAAATATCCACCACCATCACCCCCCCCCCTCCCCCCCGGCCCCGGCCCCCATAGACTCCCAAAGTCCGAAGTTGGCTTACGCATCACGGAACAAAAATGTACGTGCGATTTCTTTGCATTGTATCATCATGAAGTTCTATATAGATCAAATCAATTTCTATTTAGGTTGAATGTCCGAGCTGCATCAGCCAATACCATTACATTGATTTTCAAAGAATCTTCATACACTTCATCACCGTCACATATTGTGTGCACATTCATTAGCGTGAGCGTTTGTTACCGATTTGGTAAAATGTAAATAGTATTGCTGTCCTTTTGAATTATTGGAATTCAAAATTCAAATCGCATAGCAGACAGCTTTTGCAAGTTCTGCTAGTCTGCTCCGCATCCAGGAGTATCGTCTGCTCGCTGTCAAATTCAAATCCGTCATCCGTGGAGCAAGGAACATCAAACACGTCCATCGTGTAAGACTATCAATGTACAAGGCACGTCATACATGGAGTTTTCTGATAAGGCGCTCGTTACATACATATAAAGCCGCGCGACTCTGTCAGTGTATTAGTGCTGGATAAAAAGCATCCGCTCGATCGGCGTTTCCCCACCTGCGTGTCTCGTCGAAAGCGCTCGCGGGGGCATACCTCGATAAGCGAGTTTTGTGTACACTTGTGTGTGTCAAAAGCCGCTCTCGAGAAGTGCTCGGCGAAGTCAGGGCGAGTGGAAGAGTCAGTGCATGCGCGGAGCTCGGCCCGTGACGATGCGCGAGCTAACCTATCACCCGCGACGTGGACGCTATACGTGGGTCGCGAGGAGGTAGCCCTGGCCGCGATGGGCTCGTAGGCCCTTGAAATGGGGCCCCTCAATCTTCGCAACCGGTTGCTGCAGCTCAGCATACTCGCTCTGCTCGGTATCACCTTCTACACCTACTACAGGAGCACCGACGATCAGCTGCAGCAATACGCCCTCGTGCGCACCACCCCCAGTAAGTATATAGACCAGTGTGTATAGACCGAGGTACACACGACGACCTTCGCTCTCTTTTCTCCGTCTCAAGCTCTTCTGAGTTTCAAGTACTGTGCACTGTTGCTCGCGAGTGCGTCGGCCCTGTGTAAGCAAGTGGGCCATGTGCAGAGTGACAGAGCAAAGCTGCTCCTGGGACCCTGGGAGTGGCTGCTGCCTCCTTCGAGGGCAGAGCTTGCAGTGCTGTGGTGCTTCGTAGGGCAAGTGTGTGACTGCTCGAGTGTCGTAGGGTTGGATGGTAGGCTGTCGAGTCAGTGGTCGATGGTTTTGTGTCCTGCGTTAGGTTCTTTGCTGAGAGTTCTATTGGATCAAAGGTGAAATATCACTTCTTGGCAGAATGAGATCAGGTTCAAGCTCTTTTTGACAATTTTGTAGGCGTTCGAATGCAGCTTTTCAATGTAGAATTGGACGAGTGATTAACAGATCATGAAGAGATATTTGCAGTTTTGCTATAGAGATTTGCCACCATAGGTGCTGTGTGTGTGTCAAGTTGTGTAGCTTCAAAATGTTATCATGAATGAATAAGATCCGACAAATGCTACAATTTTCACCCAATCAAGCTAAATTGTTTATCTTAGCATCAATAAGTGTGTGACAAGCTGAAAGAAGTATTCTGAGTTTTCTCTGATCATGTTTCTACCAATTTCTTGAATCAGTGTTTGTTTCATTTATTGAAAAGTTTTCACTGCATAACAGTGGAACAAGGACATTATTGCATCATGTACAACTTTGACACTGAAAGTGACCGATGGATAAGACTTATGTAGAATCTTCCGCGTCTTCATATTTATTCTGAATGATCTAGAAAATGGTGTCATGAATATGAAATGATAATAAATTAGGACTCATGTAATGGAGAATTCATTCAACCGAGATCTTTCACACCCGAGGACATATTTGCCTCAATTTTATTGGTCAAACATGGTGGCTTTTGATGACTGATTTCAGCTCTTTAGGTTTTTGTCAAATAATATTTTCAGTGTTTAGTAGATCATGATTCCTCTTTATGCTTGTTTTTTCAAGTGAAGAAGAAAATTCTATTCATTCTAAATCAAAAGAACAACGTTCAAAAAAAAAAAAAAAATCAAAAGAACAGAATTTCTTTGTATGATTTTCACTTCAACAAATTTCATGTCTTCTGTGTGTACAACTCAGAAACAATGAGAACCAACTTTGTGATTCAGACAATTTGATAGGGTGATGAATAGCGATTTGTAATTATGATCAAAACTCACGTTAACTGAGCATCAATTATATTATTCAAGTCATAATATGATTGAATAACATTCATTTTTTGTTCATTTTTTTCAATTAGCTCTAACCTCTCATTGTGGTTCTTTTCTAAATTTCAAGGGACAATGAAATAGAAAGCATAGATTAATTGAAAAGTATAGCAGTGGAGAGCTTTAGCTTCCCATCTAGTTATAGAAGAGTTTTAATAAACCAGTTAAAGGTCATTTGAATGATGGGCGACCTTTCGAAAGTGTTACTGACCTTTTGATAACTTAGCAGACCCTCTCACAAATGGATTCCGCTGGTAATGAAGCAAAGGAAAGTCGATGTTAAATTGCATGGTATACAAAATTGAGTACCCCGAAAATCGATAATCTCCATCACGCTACACTGTATCGGTATCCGCCTCTGTCTTTAATCCAAACCGAGTCAATTGGAAAGATCCTCCGGACCGTTAATTGATGCACTTATTATTTACTGAATGCTCCGTGACTTATGGATTAAAATGTTAAAAAACATGAAATTCCAACTGCAAATCATTCACTTACTTTGGAGTCCCCTCATTCTGTAACAAGCAGTATTAGAATGTTTTGTTTACAGTATTATACATCGCGAATTCTTCAGAAAGCATCGTATGATAATGCAAGACATAGCCATATTCATCTGCTAACATTTTCCGACTGACTAACGCAAACATCATCGCTAAAGTCTGAACTGTAGGTATTTGTAACCTCCGCAGTAAGCAATCACGCAACTTTCGTACAATACTTAAGAACGAGACACGCAATTTCTGATCTAATGATTCACTTGCTTTATGAGATAATTCATACCTCTGTGCGTAACCATTTTTCATGAGCTCTGATGAACATACATTTTTTCTATGCGTGCGCCGGTAGCACCAGCAAAGCGAGTAATTATTTTGAGAGGCATAGGCCAAGTGTTCTACAAACACTATCACAAATTAATTGGACTGAGTCTTTGAAAGGATACAATAAAAGCCGGACATAATGACATGGCATTTGAATTATGCGATCAAACTCACAGATGGATTCAAATTTCAAACGATGCTCTGACGGAGTTCCTGTAACATACTTACTGTTACTACTAAACATCTGAATTCGTCTAATACAATGCATTTGGATGACAGTCAACATTTTCGTTTACACTGTCAAATCTAATAGTTGAAATCTTGATAATAAAATGAACGTGCTAGATTCTTCAGCGACTCGTATTGATGTGTGATGTACTTTCATAGTTTACAAACTAACCACTGCAGTTTGTTGCTTTTGCCTCTAAAAGTAATGATTCCAACCTTGCGATTTTCCTTGTTGCTTCTGAAGTACTGTTTGTAAAGATAAACTTCTTTAATCGATCACATAGCAGCAATTACATAAAATTTTTGTAAGCTAAGATTTCCAAAGATATGGATGATACTCATCACTAAATCCATGAAAATAATCTGAAAGCAACATTCCATGTCACGAAAAATGCATATGGGCTAGCCGTCGAAAACGCACAATTGCCTGCTCAGAGAGCTGCTACTCATAATAGAGAACGGGTTCAGCTATAGGTAGCACACATGATGGGACTCTTTGAAAAGTATATGGTACAGTAATTTCAGTCATAGGATATTATTCTTGATGTCTCCAGAATTTCATAGATACTTTTAAAAAGTCGGTATCTTGGCATGCCTACAGAGTGTATTTCACATTTCGGATAAATGATATTTATATGAGAGCTCCAAAATTCGTTCTTATCCGAATAAAATTCCAACAACCGATTGAGATGATAGTTTACAGCAGACAAAGGGCATCAAAAAATATTTTCATGAATGCTCAGCTGTGTGGAAAATTTGTCCATGGTTTTTTCTAATTCCTCAACTAGAGCCCTTTGAACTTTGAGCCCTTCAATTTGATCATGGTATCTATTAAAAATCTTCCACAATAATTGAAATTCTGGAACTACTTTGAAAAGTGGACTGTATAATCCAAAGTTTTCTCGAATTAGTCGCTTATATATTGCCTTAAAATCGTCGGAAATTTCATTTGAATGAAATAACTTGCAAAGTCTTTTGAAACAAGTTCCTACGGTTCCTAAATGCTCTTTTTGTGTTGAAAACGAATTTTGACCCATTTCTCTTCCTCTACCATTTTTGGATTGGAATCTTGCAGTTTCAACAGAATCCCTCATTTAATTTCAAAATCTCAGATGATCCTGAACTTCTCAAGGAAGTTATGTTTCGCATACATCGTAATTTGCATGAACGAGAAGAAATACATCCAGCGAGAGATGCTTCCTCCGTTGAATACACACTTCGATATACCGTTCGTTTCTTGTTTACCCTCTCCCGTAGTTTCCACAGATGAACTGCAAATTGAATTACTTAGACGCTCGCTTGGGCGTGAAATAGCTAGAAAATGGAAGAGAGTGTGAATTGAAAAAGTTTGCTATTACTTGAACTATCCTTTTCAAGCCTTGTTAATGAACTATCAAGTATTGAGCTTGTTCGGTGCTCTCTGTTACACATAAAATGACTTTCGCGGTCTGGCGTTAACATATGTTCTTGTTATCAGAAAACTTTTCTGACCTGACTGGAAAAATTGTTCTCTAAAACTAAAGAAAGTTGAGCGTCGTCAAATTGTTAAATTAAAGGTAACAATTTTACTTGTGACACTCCATTCTAGGAAATTTGAATAGTTTCGATTTTTAAAGTTGACTATCTTTTGGGATGAGAAATTCTTTAGTAATAGCGACTAAAAATCGTGTTAAACTAGCTATCTCTATAATTCTGTGTAGAAGAAACTAAATACAGTCCCTTTACGGCGCTGCGTCAAATTTCTGCGCAATAAATGTGTAATATACACGATTCGCTGGTACTTTTGATCCATGAAGTAATTTTTGCCCTACATACTCGCAACACACGAGTTGAAAGTAATGCGCCGTGAAGTGAAAACCGTTCTCGCGACCCTCGAAATTTCTCAAGCGATATTGCGAGCACGGCAAATTATCGGGTCTTGGCTCAACGCAGCGGCACACGTCGAGGCAAGCCGCAGTGCAAAAGCAGCCTCTCGCGAACAAGAGGAAGAAGAGAGGTATCGGATGCACGAAAGCGCGTCGTACGTGCACTCGCTTCACCGATACTCGTGTGCAATGTCTTTGCCGAAGCGTGCCACAAATAAGAGTTGCAATAATGGGCGAGCTTTGAATTTCTACCGAATCTAAAATCTACCGAAAGTCTACCGAATCAAAAGTATTTCCATTGTTACATTGTAAACTTTTTAAATTGCCCCTCCTGTGGAATAAAAAATCTAATATGAATATATTCGTCACTTCAAATCTCATATTTTCATGAAATGATCGTTCCAATAGCGATTCAGCTCCGCGGTAAGAAGCAAATCGTATGTTCAGAAGTGTTCTTGATTTCTTGAGAAATATTCATTCGCCGACAATCTGAGTTTTCCATGTCCTAGGAATGGTTGGCAAGGCTTCATTCTGTATAATTTAGATGTACTGAAGTAATATGGATAAGTTTTAGGAGCATTCATGATATAAAAATTCTGCACGAGTCAAAAGTGGAGTTTGCGACGCATTCCTCCGTTAGGTTTCAGAGCTATTCAAAGCCATGTCGGAGCCGTGCAAACGTCCGGAGGCGCTCACAGATTTCTCGAATCCCTTAGCGATTTGGAAGAAATAACGAGTAGACGTCTATTCTATATACTCGGATGTAGAGTCTTACACTCCTCTTTTGGTTCAAATCGCTAAGATATTCGAGGAATCTGGGAACGCCTGGGAAACATTATTGTATGTATACTGGGGCCATGCGAGAGTCGTCTACTCGTTATTTCTTCCAAATCACAAAAGGTTTCGAGGAATCTGGGAACGGCTTTTCATGCGGTGGTGAGACGTGCTCTTCTGTTCGTGCATGCGCACTCATTCACAAAACTCATACAGGAAAGTTCACGGAGAACTCATGCAGTGGAAGCCCGTTGAACTCACGCCTGCTGAGAAGTCGATATAATCCCGATATTTGCCTCTTGCACTATAGAGACAAATTGTTCGAGATGAGTTTCCCGATGCGTAGCATGAATGGCTTCGGCACAATAGACGTGTGTACATGATTACTCTTTAATTCAAAAAAAGAGAGGCTACCCCGATTGTGCATGGAACCTTGATTTTCAAACCGAGTTTCATCGTGATTGATGTCATTATGCTATTTTGTCTTTTACAATGATTGTTGCGGAAGTTTTTTCAATTTCATGCAATTTTACGGTGGCGTCGGCGTAATTTGTGAGCATGGCTCGTACAACTGCAAAGTACTGAATTTGTTCTTTTCGGAATTTATCTCTGAATGAGGTTGCTTCGTCAACGATATGTTCGCGTCATTTATGAGCGTTCATTCTAATCTTCGTAAGAATTCACAGCTTACACGTGAGGAGGTTGTAATTATTGAATTTTCAGCTGACCTTTGACGATCTCAGTTCACTTCATCGTAAAGAACGCCTGACAAACTTGTTATTGTAGAAACACCCTGAAATCGATTTCAAGAAAACATTTGTAATTTGGTATATCGATTGACAACGAATACGAATTAAATTTTACATATCAAATATGGTGGATTTGTAGAAATAAGTTGGGAATATTTTTCTGCTTACAGATCGAACAACTTTCTACGAAACAGTTCACACTCACACGAACGCAAACAGCTCGGACGTAGCGTCAACTCCATTGACCCGTAACCAGAGCAGTTCCGATGGCTCGACCAGCTTTGTCATCGTCAGCCTCAGCAATGCATCGAATAATCCGAGCCCAGGCGGCAACGCCTCTGCCGCCATCACAGTCATATCAGCTCCTTCGAGCTCACAATCGTCTTCCAATCGCACGAGTAGCACGACCAGTACGACCACGACAACTACGACGACGACCACAACGACCACGACTGTGGCGCCATCTACGGCGCCGGTGATGAACAAGGACTCGGCGGGTGCAATATACCCGTCGGGTCACACAGTTTCCGTGCCCGAAAAGTGTCCAGACTTTGGCAAGTTCATGGACCTCATGATAGTCATAATGTCCGCTCCGACTCACTTTGAGGCTAGGACTGCAATAAGACAGACGTGGGCGCACTACGGCCAACGCCGCGACATCGGTCTAGTCTTCATGCTTGGCAGCACAAACGACGCCAGGTTCGAGAGCAGTCTCGAAAAGGAGCAGGACATCTACGGAGACATCGTGAGGGGCAGGTTCATCGACTCTTATCTAAATCTTACCCTTAAGACTATATCGACTCTCGAGTGGATAGACACGTACTGCTCAGAGGTTAAGTTTGTGTTGAAAACCGACGACGACATGTTCATCAACGTGCCCAGGCTTTTGGCGTTCATTTACAAGCACAGAGCCGATACGAATATAATATTTGGCAAGGTGGCGAGGAAATGGAAACCCGTGAGGAGTAAAGCCAGCAAGTACTACATCTCACCGGCCCAGTATAGGCCCGTTTTTTACCCGGACTTTTGCACGGGTCCAGCATACCTCATGTCCAGTGACGTAGTGCCCAAACTGTACGCTAACGCACTTCAAGAGACTTTTCTCAAACTCGAAGACGTGTTTGTGACTGGTATAGTGGCCAGCAAGCTCGGCATCAAACGTTCTCACGCCAGCGAGTTCCACAATAAGAAGATATCTTACAGTCCCTGCAATGTTCAGCGGGCCATAAGCATACACATGGTGAAATACAGCGAACAGTTTGATCTGTGGAAGAAGTTGCTTGACGGCAAGACCAAGTGCAAGTGATAGTAAATACTTTTGAAATTGTGACTTCTTTCAAACTTAGTTGTCGTGTCGTGATTAGTGTCAATTGCACGAAGAAATTGATCCTGAATATATTGTGGACGATCCACTGTGTGGGTGAGAAACCGCAGCAGTGCAGTGAAATGAGACCCGAAGAAAATTTCGTCGAAGATAGGATTCGTGTGATCCATAGATACCCTACAGTATTGACTGCGAAAATGTGCTAAACTGAGACAATCCTTTAACACCCGATTATTTTTGATGCATCCAATTTTTCCCACCACTCTCACCTAAAGCTGATGCGTTTAATATGGTTTTGAGGGCTCTTACAGTTATAAATATTGTATCCGCTCTTTCCTTGCTTGACCATTTTGGGAGTTGAAGTTTTATTTCTTTCCCATCAATTGGAAGATGAGCTGCACGCACTTGAAACGGTATTACACTATTTCCTCATCAAAATGTGATGGAATAAATAATAGGTCAAGAGGCGGATAGAATGAACTTCAAAACCATTCGCGTGTCAGTGATTTCATATTCCTTTGATTATTGGGCGTTTGAATTACTTGCATTGCTCCACAAACTATTGGAATATGATAGTACGAGTGATCGGGCGCCCAACTGATAATGCAAGGTTTGCATACATTCATATCCAAATATTTAATTAGACATGTATTATTCATCTTCCGAATAGAATATTGACTTTTTCAACGTTCAATTGGGTCTACGGGTTGTAATTTGGTCTGGAAAAAGTTCAGCGCGATTCATGCAGGCTTTCAATTCAAATCTCGTGATTGCGGCTGGAAGGAAGCTAATCAGTGGCATACGATCAATACGATCATTCTTGAAAATTTCTTGTGGCTTTAGGCCCGAGTTTATAGTCGTAGTCCAATCTCGGGATGAGCTGGTTCGCGGATTAGCGCAACCTAATCTTACATGGGCGCACTGAATCATCTCCTATTTTTCAACTTTTTTCTTCGAATCGACCCTAAAAAAGAACAAGACGAATACATAGTTGACACTAACAAAGATTTTTCGTCTCAACGTTTAACTCAACTCGTTCAGGTTTACGAAAAAATTAAGGTTGATTTGGTGCGCTCGTGTAAGGTTAGGTTGCGCTAATCGGCGGATTAGCTCATCCCGAGACCGAATTACGACTATAAATTCGGGCCTCATTTGGAACGTTCGATCACTGAGCAAAGGGTTTGTCCAGTGATTTTACCATGTCATGGAAATTATAATGAACCCGTTGAATTACAAGAAGTGTACATGCATGTATCACAACGGGCGTCGAAGGTTTTCTGAGTAAATGGTTTTATTATGCTTCAAAATTGGGGCAAAAATCTTCATTCTGCATTGAGTCTCACTTCTATGCACCAACACAAGAGGGCACAACTTGTAACAAGTAATACTACGTACTCGGAATGAGTTGTTTATAAATGAGTAGATAGGATATGAAAGTCGAGACGATGATACTCGAAAATTTCTTATGACACGTAGAATGAAGCAAGGCTACCAGTTTCTGGACAGTTTTCAGTTTAGACATTTTCACTTTTCAAGATTTACTGTTGAAAAGAAAGTATAATACTCGTTCGAAGCGAGTATTATCCCGTTAAATTACTTTTCACAATCTAACCTCAAAATCGGACATTTCTCCCCTTTTTGCGGCTCTCGTGAAAAATATCACATCACTTCCGGCGGAAGAGCTCGTCCGGGCCCTTAGGACACGTCTTAGGGCCCGTACTCGCCTTCCGCCTTCAGTGATGTAATCTACTATTAAACATAACGAATACAATTCATTTGGGTGGAATTTTACAATTAATCACGTAGTTCTTGAGTGATTACCATTAAAAACTTCAAAGTTGTAGAACAGACACCATGCGTATTCAATTCTGAGTTAGACACTCGGGTAGACATCTTGTGGTCATTTCTCGATTTTAGAGGCTCATGGTAGAGAATCACGCGAGGAATGATGAATGCCTTTAGTTTCGGTGTATTCGCACTAATATTGTTTCCATCATCAACAAAAGTTGTTCAGGATTGATTTCGAGTGACAGATGGAGATCTAATAAATATTCCCTTCTCTGTGATACATTGCCAACGTCTCACAAAGTGAGCATGTATTTGAGGTTATCAAGTGCTGGCGTAAAAATGAAAAGTGTCCAGAACTTTGTAGCTTTACGTTGCGCGTATTTGTTCTGCATCAAAAAATCAAAATATTTCTAAATACCTAAACTACCCTCGTACGCCCACGACACGTGTCACTTTAGCAAAGAGGTCATTATGATCCATCTTTCTTTGGAATTTGATTTTACGTAAAAAATCAGCACAGTTGCAGTGGGTGTCTCGCTCATTGTAATATATATAGGAGGGTGCTCGAGTTACGAAAAAAATCATGAATATCGCCGAAATCTTACAAATAGATACTTCCTATTCGTCCAGCAATTCGTGTAGAGTGATGGAGAGTCGAGCGAGTGTCATTGCCTGAAGTTGAGAGAACGTGGGGCTTCATCATAATCTCATTTCTCAAAGTGGACTATTTACTCTTTTCGGTCATAAAGTGTCAAGTGACTTTGTGAACATTATTCATACCGTTGGTAAAACGGTATCCATCTCATACCGAAAAATCATCGATTTGGCAGCTTTCGAATTGGGCCATTTGATATTGAACTCAAATCTCATATTTGATTTAGTCTAAGTGGATAGTATTCATTGACAGTATAGGTTTCGAGAATGCGCGAGACAGTGTGTGTTGCACCTGTTGTTGAATGTATTTAGAAATATAGGCGCAAAGGTGTATACTAAATGATGTGAAATAATCAAATTTTTATATTTTTGACAAACCGAGCAGATTATCGAAATATCGTACTTAATGGGGTACTTCTATCCAACTCGTACTTTCCTTGTACTTTGAAAGTCACCCCGCAAATCACTTTGATACAGTTTTTACACGCCCTCAACTTTGAGAAGCACCTTGGCATGTTAACTGTGACCTACGGATCTGTTGATTTCAGAGTGCTATTTTTCTTTTAGATGTATTATCTAGTCAAAGTCTAGATAATTAAATTTATCCCACACAATTTTATACTTCTCCCTGTATTATACTGATAAACTCATATAGTTCTCTTTACATATTGCAAAGATAATTTATTTTTTGTATGGTAAACTCTCACATTGAGTGAGCTATTGGGATTCATATTTTCTTGAGTGCCATAATTTGCAATGTGTGAACTTTTCATAGAATTTGAATTTGCTCATTCATTCGACAAGAAATAATCGAGTTTCCACTTTCCTCAAGCAAAGAAAGGTTAATCTGATTAAATGTATGATACACCAATTGGTTATTGAGTTAATCTTAAGTTTCAAAGACAAAGATTGTTGTTCTTGTACCCGATAATCAAAATTAAGTTTCATTGAGTCATCTTAGAATAATTGCTCTCTCGGGAGCAGAGTCGTTTCAGTATGCGAAAATTGCCATTGAATAATCTAAGATTTGATTGGATTAGTATTTATTTGTGGATTGAATCAAATAAATTCTTTGTTCTTGTGAAAATCGTATTTGAGTCCTCATTGCTTCCTCACCCACCACACTCAATTCATCAGTTGACTCATTACACCGGAAAGAAATGAACATATACTAACGATCGCATGATATACCAGATATCTCATTATTAAATAATGAAAGATAATCTCAAGAATGGGACCAAGGATGGCAGTGACATGATGAGATAGTTGTCCCAGGTGCATTCATTCATCATCATTACCGACAGAAATGACGTATCAAAATACATCCAATAAATCACGTATAAACGCGTTGCAATTGAATGAACAAACACTGTGATTTTAGTGAATGTTCTCATACGTACCTGTTGATTCAAACTGAAGCTGTAGAGTCCTACAATCATGAAAAAATGACCTTATTGGAATTTTTCTGTATTTGTTCTCCTTATTGCTATTCTAATAAAAATTTTCTGAGAATTCGTTCAATCAAGATAGCTTGTATCCCATTCACTTGAAACAATTCTTTCAACATTGAGCTGATTCCAGAAAAAATACCCTCCATCATATTTTCTTACCTGCAGGTCTTGAAATTCATAAATATTACTATAACATAGAAGTTTGAATGTTTCATTACGAACCATCAAAAAAAAAATGTAAGCGTGCGAGTGCACACAATTGAATTTATTACGACGGATTAGATTCTGAGAATACTATAATATTTAGCTGTCCTGTCCCAAGATGAGTCCATTACTCTTCCAGTTAGATCTGTTGATTGTTATCGAACTTTACATTGCTATATTACGAAAATTCATTCAGAATAATAAAAAAGTAGGTCATAATGATTCAGAATCATAGCCATCAGTATCTTATTTTCAGAATGATTGAGACAGTCTTTATCCAGAACATGAATCATTTTACCAATATTATGGCATAAAAGTAGATAGACCAATTAGTCAATTCTCTTATTGCAAAATTTTGTTTCACTCCAAGTGGAATCACGAAAAAGAAAAGGATAGAATCACTTTTCGAGAAAATAAACTCATGAGTGATTCGATCCTCTTTCAGAATTGATGGAAAATCGCATCATGTTTGAATAGACGCGGAGATTACTCTTAGTCACGAATGAGATTTTTAATGAAAAAAAAAATCAGCCACAGTAATATGTTGAGTATATCACATGAGTTTCGCTATTTATCACAAAATCGTACGCGTTTTATAACTGTAGAAATCGCGTGACATAAATCATACATAAGAATTTACATTGACTCACATCCTCTACGGGCTTGGAATTTAATCAAATGAAGCGTGATTTACTAAGAATCTGGCTTGTTTCACTCGCAGCGTGCGTAGGTCCATCAACCGCAACAGAGAAATTCTGCTGATAATACATCCGCAAATCATCCGTTCTACTTGTCCATCGTTTGAGTCCATATGGCATTTGAACTGCGAAAAAAAATAGTAAAATAGAAGATACCATGGTCAGAATGAATCTGTAAAGAAGTTCACTAATCCCACAATGAACCTAGGTTCCACGGTACAATTAAAATGCTTGAAAACTAATCATTTACACACGCGCTTGCAATCCTCTGTCATCAGACATAAGCATAATTTTTTCAATTCTCACCCGCTAATGAATAAGACAAGGTCATTAGAAGAAATGTTTGAACTATCTGCTCTTAAATACTGTTGTGTGCGTCTTGAGCACTGATTAATAGCGACAATTTTCACGACCAATTGAAATTTGTGGTAGTTAAACTGTTCTTCAGTAATAAAATACGATCGGGTGGATATCCTTCATTCACCCAATTAAACTCAACTCGTCTATTTCCAATTATGTGTCAGCACATTCAATACGCAAATATGGAATGATGAAACATTCCCAAGCTTTCAAATTATAAAATCTGTAAGATTTGATACCCAGGGACCCATTACCCTTCCTTTCAAGAGTACTTCTATCCTCTAAATCATAAATTTTGCATTACACCATTTTGCATTACATACAATCTCTTATCAAACATTCATTTATACATCTCACAAAATCAGATGAATTATTATCGATATCTATCTGATTGAAATCTGCTCCTCTATTATCACAAGTCTCATCTAAAAGAATGTTCTGGATAAACTACAAGCATTCGCTCCCAAAATTACATCTCTTGGAAGCGGACCTGTCGAATAAATACCACCTCTCATATTATTCCAAGTATAATCATTATAGTATAGGCTCGAGTATAGCCCGATGCGCAACTACTTCCCCCAACCACAAGCCTTAAACACGTACTGAACTATATAATTGCATATTTTTGAGGAAGCTGAAGTTATCATTAATGAGTCACGCAAATGATGCCCGCATATGCTTTGAAATAAGTAATTTCAGTCAGCTACTTGTCACATATGGTAATATTATGGAGATGATTTTCCTCGGTTTATCTGAATGAAATCAGTCAAGTAAATCAAATGGCACATCCGATTCCTTTCGTCCTTGAAAATGTATAGTATTGAGTTCAATTAGAATCCAAGTATTTTTTCTCTTTCACATCACATCCGTTTTGAACGCTGAAAAATTACCTCTCGATAATGAGAATCATACAGACCATTTTACCGAAATATGAAGAACGGAGGATTGTTATCTTGAAATATCACGTGTATCGTATATTTGTGAAACTTTGAATGATCGACAAACCTAATAAAATCAAAAAGCTTTATTGAACTTCATGTCTTCTAAATATCCTCATAAAACCATGTCTCTTGATGGCTTAGCTGTAATACCATTCATTAAACACAGGAAACCAAAATACTCCTCATGCTACATTGCAACAATTTATCACCACTTACGAAACTGCAAAAATTTGGAAATAAATCGAAAAATGCTGTTTAGTGGTCGTTGGAGGCTTAATTATTCCTTGCTAAAATATCATCCAGATTTTTTCAGTTCAGTACAGAATTCTTTTCTTTTCCAAGAACCTATCTACTCTTGAAGTTATGAGGCATGATTCAACACAAAAGAGACTTAAAGGAAATTTAGACAGCGAGCAACTATCCGCAAAGGTCTATAAACTGTTATTCTTCTTATTGCATATGTAATATCTGATTTTTATGGGTAAAACTTGTCTAGCTAAACTTGGAAACCAAGAGTGAATTAAACTAAACAGAAATTGGGAATCAATTCTCTCGGATATTATTTTTGGGTCAAAACATTCTAATCATATCTGCACGTGTGATTTATCTTTGCTAAATCTCAAAATAAAAGCGAAGCGTGTAGTTGGAAAGATAATAATGGAAGCACGGATAATCATGTCAGAATCACGAATCGCCCGCGCGCGGTTATCAGCGAAATGCGACTCGTCCGCTGCCTTGTTATTGGCTCGCGAGACTTGCGCAAAAAAGCATTCTGCAAACACGCAAAGGTATGTACCTCATTATTTGCATTTAATTACCCCCTCTTTCTATTCTCGTTCGGGTCATATTCATGAGGCCTAATTGAAACGCTCTACTCTTTTGATGCTGAAGCTTCTATGCTTCTATCTTTCTACGTTCCAAGGCCTCAGTTATTGGGAAAAGTTCCTTTGTAAGTGTTGTCTGGACTTCTTTGGCCTCCAAGAAAATGATGTTACGGTTATTTGATGGTCCAAATATTAATATTGGAGTGTCCAAACATTGACGTGATTTATACCGATTGTTCGAGACCATTGCGATTATGCTAGAAAGGCTTATGTGAAATCTAGTCGAGTCTACAGCATACACAGCGTAGTTATGGCAATTTTTGGATAGTTATTAATATTTCAAACCATTTTAGAATGTTCATACCAAAAATTCTGATGCAAAAGTTATTGTCTTCATCCGAAGTATACGCTCATTAGACAAATGAAATACATTGTTAAGATGGAAAAAAAATCTTACAGGATTATTTTTCAAGTAGCTCACAAATTACACAACTTTTTGCGTAATTATAAAATGCTTGCGATTGCTATTGAGGCAAAAAGTAATTGTTTGCGGCTTTTCACATTGCATCATCGAGGCGAGTGAACTTGTAACAATCCAGAGAGTGTCGTGGAAACTGTGAGTGAGCCATCATCTCTCTTATCGTTAATCACAGTTCGAATGAAAAATGGTTGAGACGTCATCAATTCAATCCTCTGACCAACTACCAGACTTTTTAATGTCACTGCGCAGAAATTACTAGGGGCGAGAATGCCGACAGAATTTCTTAGAAATGAGTCCAGCTGGAGCAGTTATCTTGAAATTTTTGAGACAAAACATCGTGCCGTATCTTCCATGTCAAATTGCTTGTACTCGTAAGTGAACATTGGAAGGAAATTCTTCCTTTGTCATCCTGATATTTTTCAAAGCTCGTTACGAACGCGTCCATCGCAAGATGTGAACCGACACGAAAAATTCATCAAGCTCCAATCGATTCACGACAGTAAACTTCTCGTACCGCCTTGTAGTCACAGATACGCCCCTTTGGCTCGATATTGTAGTGATGTGCTCGGTCATGCTGATGCGACGCCTCCAAAACGGATTCACAAGCGCCTGATGGTTTAACGCATTCGCGTTTCAAGAAATTCGACTCTTCTTCTACGAAGATTGTTATGAATTCCTTGTTTGAAATGTATTTCTGAGGGGCTACCTTTCACAATTTCATCTGGTGATTCACGGAATAAGATTGTTTTTCAAAAGTAGTGCAAGTTCTACCATATTTGATGGAGCGCTCATCGACGTCAGTGCTTTTTCATCTGGGATAGTAACAATTTCTTAAACTATGGATATTCATCCGATTCTGAGAAGAATTCATTCATTGGACAGTAAGCAATGTGATGTGCTCGAAAAATTGTTTGATAATAATTTTGGATTCATTTTGATGGTCCCTCGGAAGTTTTGAAGATTCTTTGATAACGATTTCGAGACGATTTCGCAAAACTCGTAGTTCTTCCTCTAGTTTGCTAAACCAATTTTGAAAAATATTTTACACACCAAGTTTTCGCGATAATGCCCATATACGTATAAAATGCTATCGTTTACTCAAGACTTGCAGGCTATCAGCCACCTATTATATTGCCTGAAAACCATCACTTGTTTAATCGGTCCAATAAGCTACATTTTACGAGTGGGTCACTAAAAATAAACCTATCCATAATGTACTATCTCTTCTCAAGTTCTCATTACAACGAAAAATGAGAAATCCGCTTTCTTAATGGGGATCTCTCATATCCACTTATTACATTGCGCCACTGCCATTTTACGTCTCATTCACAGGATAAAATCTATACTCTTATTATAGGCCACTTCAAGCATCATTACTCGCATAAGCTCATCGAATGGCTCATTCAGTTTAGAAATGAGACGTCGGATTATGACGAAACCCAACGGGGCCCGCGCGAAGCCCGCGACAATCAAATTTTTATCGTCCTTGCGAGCACGGAATTTTCAAGCAGTCGCTCTTTAGCGTTATTGTCAAACGCGTCAGCTGTTTCGAAGGCAATGCGCGAGGACTCTATACATTCTGAAAGGAGCATGAGATCAGCCGTCGTGCACATCTTTGGCTTGAAATAGACATGATGCGAAAGATCATAACACCGAGAAACATGCATTTTCCTATATATCTATACTAGCGTCACTTGTGAAACGAAATAGGTTTTGCATTGTATCGTGATTTATGAAAATACCTTCGCTTAATCTTTCGTGGGAAAATATTCATAGCTCTACGATTGAGATTTTGATAGGGTCATAAATTTATGAAGGACTACTATTGTTCTCTTTCTGTTCTGTCCAATTGAACCCTCTGTTTGCAGAATAATTTGCAGATAGTATCGAAAGACTTTTAGTTTCGTGGCTATGAAAAGGACCTGTAAGCGAGCTTGTAAGTGTCAAATTCCCGCTCATGCTCATTACATCCTGTGGCTCTAGAACGTAATCTATACATCAGTCGACAGACTTGTTTACTAGACGACTTGTTGTTGAATCTACAAATCGTCATTGGATCTACAAATACTCAGAACTGATGAAGCTCGTGGGTATTGATCAAGTCTCTATGATTCAGACAGGTTTGATTCTAGGCATACTCATGTGGTCCATCCATTGTCTTTTTCACATACTAAACTGTAGATTTGACGAAGATTCATGTAGTTCAATAAAATTACATTCAAAATCCATAGTTAACCCGCTCACTTTTGACCCTACTTCCGGGTCTTGATAAATTATCCCGAGTTGAAAAACATGCGTAACTAGTGTAAAAAGTATGAAAAATGGCAACATTTTAAGCTCAAAAAAGTTTCAGTTTTTATTTTTTTTCTCAAAAACCAAACATTATTTGGGAGCAACCCTCGTGGCAATATATTTCTCTTATGCCTAGAATATTTTCTGAATTCTTCCAGATTTTTATGACACGTATAACAAAAGTTATCACGAAATATTGGAAAACGTGCTTGTCTACATATGTGGACATGGGAAGTCAGCGGGTAAATCAAATAGTAGAAACCGTAAGAATCAAATTCTTTTGAGTTCCTCATCGTTGAAAGAACCCTTTCATCAAACAAAAATTTATATTTTTGAAAGAAAAACTGCCGATGAAGTTCCATAAAACCCTGCCAAGAATGAGTTCCTCTCCCCGCTGAAGCTCATCTCTCCCACTACTTTCACATTGTGAACTATGTGTGCCTCAAAAGACTATCCTCGTGATTGCAATCCCCACAAAAACTCAGAGAAGTACTGTATAATTCCTCACCGTCTTCTCGCGAGTAAGTAGATAAGTGCCGGCAACCGTCAGACTCGTTTGAGACTCGATCTTTGCGCTTTCGGCGCAACGATCTCTCTCTGCCCTCTCTTCAAACCTCGATACCTACATCAGACGCGATCGTCATCGTTTCGACCTCCTGGCGTTTACTTTTTCTCGGAGAAGTCGATATCGCGATTATCTTTTCCGCATAATTCGCCAAAGAGGCGCCTCGCGTACTTTGCTCTCTCGGTACGAGTTTATATTAACGATCGGGGGTAATACGAAGGAGGATCGGAGGTTCGAATGATGGAGATGATTATCGGAGATACGCTCGTTGATGATGGAGAAGTGAAAAATCGAGTGGCCAAGGTTCGTTGCGGACGAAGGACGAGGTATAGGAAAGAGCGCAGGAAAATTGCGAGTTCGTGCGCAAGGACGAGTGAGCGATGGGCGGTTCAAGTGGTCTTGGTGTAAGTAATAGCGGGAATTTGCGAGGGCCCGTGGTGGGGAAGAGCTTTTATATACTTCTCTTTGCATCTTCAGAGTGATATCCGGTGAGGATTGAGCTCCTCCATCCACTTCGTAAAATGTGACTGGTTTCATTTTTTCATTCTCATTTAGCTACTTATCTAGAAGATTATTTAGATCTGCAAGGATGAAGTAATTCCGTACTGCTCTAGTTTGCATTCATGACTGGAGAATTGGGATTGATTGTAAGTTACCTTGTAAATCGTGAGAGAAAATTGAGTATGTGTTACGAAGATTTGCAATATTTGTAG
>JAPYYZ010003288.1:0-11800 GCA_030522705.1 Eretmocerus eremicus | reverse complement strand
TCTCTCTCTCTCTCTCTCTCTCTCTCTCTCTCTCTCTCTCTCTCTCTCTCTCTCTCTCTCTCTCTCTCTCTCTCTTTCTCACTCATCCATACTATAGTTATTTGTGAATGATTGATATTCTGTGCACATAACGATTCAATTGACAAATAATACACCATCCGTGCCTGATTGAAATTTTTTTTTACTGTTAAATTCAATATCACTATAGTTGTCATTTATATTTCGAGTCAATATTTGATCACTCCCGAAAATAGATTTCTCATTCTCTATCTTAATATTATCAAATGAGGGGCTCTCAAGAACTCCTGAACCCACTCACGAGTTCTCTAGTGTGGTGAAACAATTGTATTTTAGACAAAAAATATGATTTATGTGATGCACTACAATTTGTCAGTGTGTGTTTTCATCGGTATAAAAATTGGAAAAAAAATCGTAGAAATCGAGATATTGAAAGAGCTGTATGTCCACGGGTCCTGGCTGGTAGAGTATTGGATTTATTTGAATAATTCTTATGAGATTATAATCCTCAGATGGCGCAATATTTTCTAAAATGTTTTCAGATTCTATCTATCTATTTTAAGGGAGCTATCGCTACTCTCTTTGAAGAATTGAATGCCCAAATGTGTAACACGGGCTCTCAAATCGATAAGTTTAGTGACCCTGATTAGTATTTGTTCAGTTCGATTGATGGTATGAAAAGTTTGGAGTAATTATCAGATCACTGTGAAACGGTATGTGAGTATTATGAGATCCTCTCGTGTAACGCTCTATTTTTTCTTAGCCTCGAGATTGTTCCGACGGGTGTGAACAAAACCTCGTGATGATGAGAAATTCATCAAGGAAAACTTGTAAGAGGTAATCTATTCCAATTAACTCAACTATCACACCAACTCTAGATTTTTCCCGCTTTCGGGCGATGTATTTCTAGATTCGAATTCTTCGTGAGATCCTTGAATCCCATCCCACCATGCACCTCAGTAACATTCAGAATTCTGTTTTCAATACGTTTCTGTATTTCTCGTAGAGTACTCCTCTCACACTTGCTCCTCGCGGGCCGTTTATAAAGCGTAGCAGCCGAGAATTTTTCTATTATTCGAAACCTCCAAGCAACTGTTCTACAAAGAGTAGAGAAGTTGCTATCGTGAGAATCTCTCGCGGGAGTCACACACCGCATCCAATGAAAATTGTAATTTGATCTCGCGAAATGGAAATGCAAGTGGCTGGAATTGAATTTCAAGATACACCCCGTACCCGAGACGCGAGGCTCAGCCGACCTGCGTATCTTTATTAGAATTCCGCAGGTCTCGGAGCCAACCCCGAAGAACGATAAGGAAGACGACATGGGCATATTGAATGCGGCTGCGTTATTCCAGGATTGCAATTTTCCATTCGCCCCTTACAGCTCCGCGAGTTTACGTTCCGCCCTATCGCCTCTCGCGGCTCTCACCACGCGTACGTACATATTCTCATATCTCCTCGTGGGTTACGTACGATTGAAAAGGGGGAGAGCTCGCGTCTCGTGGATTCGACAAAAAAGTTCTACCCTCATTTTTCTCATCCCTCCGGCTAGATAAGTGCCGCTCGGAAACTCGCAATATACGAACAGACTCCACGCGAGCGAGTTTGAATGTGCGAATAGCTTCCAACCCTTTCCGTTCTATACTCGTCCTTCGCTCTCGCCGTTCGAGCTTTTTCCGTTGTCGGCAGTCTTCCCGTGACAGCTCGTAATTGCAGTCTGAGCATTCCGGGGCTGTAATTTCATCTTGTTCGCGTGGTTATCGCAAACTTGAGCTGCGCCCACCTACACTTTAAGCGCACCGCGAGAGGGAAGATCGCCAACTGTGAAATGGATATGTCACGGCTACCAGCGAGGAGAATGTTTATGAGGCGGCTCGAAAGAATCAGTGGGAGTGGCTGGAGAGATGGGAATTTTGGACGGTTGATCAAAAGTCGGCCGTGACTCCAAAGCATTTTTCTGCCAGGCAAGAAAGTGGACGAGTTCTTTCTGCCAACGTGAATTATATTCTTCTGTGCAAGCGGATATGGGAATTACAATTGTATTTCAATTCAAATGCGATATCACGGAGAATTCATCGTTTGTGTTTTGCGTCCCAGATTTTTACTACAGCCGAGAAAGAGAGGAAGATATTATGGTTTTGGAGACTTCTGTGCAACCTGCATATTTTGTCTCTCTTTTCTTCTGTGGAATAATGCAGAGCCTCATGCACGACGATTTTGCACATTTTTGCATTCTGAAATGATCTTGCAATTCTAATGGGTGTAAGAGAGTAGTGTACTCATGATTGATCAACTAAATCAAACGAATCTAGAAGAAAGTTCGTGTTATTTATTCTTTGTCGTAAGTCTTGAGTTATATTTTCGTTGGATTTGTCGTTACCAGTACAGGAAAGTAGCATTTCTGCACCTGCTAAAATGTTCATCGTCAGGAGAAGAACTTTTTTGCATCATAAGTCGTACGAAATAAAGGTCGAGGAATTATATTACCACATCAAGAGCAATTGCGTTGAAACCAGCCTGTCTGAGTTTCGAGTCCTATTTCTTTGACCGTCTGGCTTGGGGTGAGGGAAGAGGAATTAATTCACTGTGCGTGAACGAATCTTCCCCAGCACAAACAGCTGGAATAGTACATTATTACGCTGGGCGCGTCCGGATATTTCGGGCACGAGGACAATTTATTTTTCGAGCAAAGCGAGGGAAATAAGTCCTCCGCGCCCAAAATGATCATGCGAGCACAGGGCAATAATGATTTTTTATCATGAGAACCCTAGGACCGCGTTGAAACGCGGCAGTTTTAGGTTCGAATGATTAAATACTGCGTTCTGATACAAGCGCGCAAAAGCTGGTTTTTGTATACCGAGTGATATTATTCGGCGATGGTCGGAATGGTTACCCGGATGCAGAAACCAGCTTCTGTCCTTTTCACCACTCTAATTTAAAAGTTGGGTACTTCTCCCCTTTTTGCGGCTCTCGTAGTGAAGAATATCACATCACCTCCGGCGTAAGTACTCGTCACGAATCACCTCATCATTGAGTTTGACAAAGAATCATCAATTTTTTATATGGACGGAGGCAGCATTCGGATCCGTAGCGAACGGCAAGAGAATAGAGACGAGACCATGTGTTTGTTAAATAGGTTCATTTGGAAGTTTGGCCTTCCTCCATTCCCCAACATAGGTCGTAAGAATTGATATCTGCTAATTTTTCCTCAAAAGTGATCAAAGTTAGAAAGTATATCTTACAAATGAGTCTCCATAAAGTTGGCTTATCAATCCACACTGGTCAAAATGATGCGAGAAAGTCTTCTCTTTCCCACACAAGAATTATCCTGGAGAAAATTCAGAGAGAGAATTCATTAAAAGTGGGAAGAAATTCATCGAGCTGAAGAGCGTCATTTACATACTAAGAGTGAAAAATGATCACGTGTCAAACTAACTGGAGGGCTGCATTTTTCTTTTCAAGGTAGTACATTTATCCTGGCGGGGTAGTCAGTAATCAGGGAGGAAAAAAACGGATCGCACAAGCTGGCGTTATCTTGCTCGCAATAACTCATGATTCTTATCGCTGATTAGTGAGGTGCATTAGATTCATCAGTATCACTACCCTCAAGTGAAATCTTACCTCGGTTTGTTCTGCAGAATATGCTAGAATTAATTATTCCGAAGCGGGCGTATCTACTGACAGGCTGTTTTACGAGGTGCCATTATCGATAATCACCTCTCTCACCATCCTAATTATATATCTTCGTGAGCATGCGAGAATACAAAGCTTGCGTGAATTTCAAACGGACTGAGAAAAGGAATGATGAATTTCATCCATGGTTTTTTTGTATTGGGTCATCCTTTCGAATACGTTCTGCACACTTTTGCGGTAAATCTTAAACAAAATATTTTCCTGCATTGCGAAGAGTTTCTGATCGATTCGAAAATTCATGGTATTATTACAATTAGGTGCATGTTCACACTGCATGATTCCATTGATGATTCATCCTGGAGATATTCAGTCAAATTCTAGAAACTCTCAACAATGAGGGCGGATGGAATTACCAATCTTTGAGGCTAACCCATACTCTGGATCAGGATAATTTTAAGGAAATCTGAGAATTCTCTGTAAATACAAGAAAAGTATTGAACCACAAATGAGTGCTACATATTGAACTGCGAGAGGGAAAAGAGAAAAACGAAAATTTCTCAGAGTTTCAGTTTTGTCATTTTTCATCTTATTTTGACCCAAGTAACATGATTCTGACATTCTGTGCATAAAAGTTGACTTTTCGATCGGTTGGGCAATTTTCACTCACAGATTGTCAGAAAATATAGTTGGATAGACGGGAATAAAATACTACTCCGATCTAGAAATACTTTACCGATTTCTCGATGCTCGCAATAGTAAATGTGTTAAACGAATGATCTCGATAAACATTTATACGCATGTCAAGAATTATATACAGACTGGGATCTAGCCGATGAGACGTGGGTCCATCTTCAAGTGAGCGAGAAACTCGATTTTGACCATCATGTGCATCGAATTTTGAACAAATTCTGCAAATTGTATATAATGCAAGGCATTTGATGAGCGCTTACATGAGTCATTTAAATTTGAATACTATTCCGCTGTTTTTTCATCGTTTTTTCATTGTTTGTTTATTCATTGATATACTATTCCGCTGAACCAATTCAGTGAATTTCACATGATCTCTTCGCAAAATTAGTCTTTCTTAGCATCGTTATGGAAGTGTATGAAGCACCCCGTAATCTTCAACCTCAAATTCTGTACACTATCATACCCACATATGCAACATGTACCGTGTATGCTGCACTGTCATATACGATGTAGAACCACGCGATGTAGAACCTCTTTCACGAAATGTTTGCAATGCAAGTTTAATTGAGCAATGTTCGCGAGGAGTAACTCGGCTACGTCTCAATGTTACACCAACAATATTTTTGCAACTCAATCTAGAGTGTGCATTGAGCGTTCTGCGCCACTCTCTCTCTCTCTCTCTCTCTCTCTCTGTATCTCTTCGATCATCTCAACAAGACCTCTACCAACCTGCTACGAAAATTTTCGCTCTAATGAGATCGTGTACGCAGTAGAATTCGACTTGCTATCTGAAAATTCAGGAAGATCCAAAGGGATCGTCGGAGGCTCTTGCGCAGAGCGTTTCATGATTGTTCTACAATAATTGCAAAGTGGCTGAAGCGTTGGCAGAGAGCTGCCGCGGGCTCTCCCGTCTCAAAATTACACGGGGCGTCTCTCGAGCGCGAAGCTCGGAGCCCATCGCCGCCGCCGCCACCACGTTGATGAGTCGAAAGAGCGAGGCTCGAAAGGCGCCTCAAAGCTCATCACGGCGCGCTAATCCGTGGATGAATTTTCAATGGCAATTTGATCGCTCATTGGGTCAAGGAGTGGCCGGGTCGGAGGAGGGCCCTCGGCCACCAGAGTGCCTCTCGCTCCCGAGTTATATTGAAAAGTTTGCTCAGCGCAATTACATCGGGCCCTCGTCCGGTTTTTCCCCTGTTCCCTCTCAAAGCGCTCCACTCTCGGCTCTCTACGCTTCGACATATTGTTCCTCGTCGTTTACCAGTTATGAAAAGCTCCCGAACTCCAAACTGCGCCTCTCGAAACAGCGGCCTGCTGGCACTGGACGGCTCGCAGTTTGAGAATTCGGCCACCGCCTTAATCGCTCGGCGACGAGTAGCGCGCTCTCGATCGCACGCGGGCCCCGCGAGTTGAAGCGCAGCAGCATATCGGGTAAAGGCGAGAGGGAGCTTCTGGCCGAGCGAGTCGTACATTTATCGCGGCGTTGCTGCGCCAGCGAAATTCGCGCGCGCGCGCGCCGGCCAAGTTGTCGCGAACTTTTAGCCGAGGCCGGGGCCAAGGCGAAATTGGAAGTTATTATCTGCCGGTAACAGGAGGCCGAATTACGGCCACTTTCCGCTACACCCCTTGCCTTATGCCTCCCCCCCCTCCAACGATTCTCCACCCGCGGCCACTCTCGGGCCCTCTCAAGACTTCTTCCGCTGCTCATTCTCATTTCTGCCCCTCTCTCGCTCTGCCGAGTTCAGCAGCTTGCGCTCGAGTGGCGATGGGCCACCTCGGCGCTATTTATTCGCAGCGCCTTATAGGAAGTGCGATTAAGGCAATTCCGTCTCCGGCTCTAACTTATAATCGTTTCGCTCTCTAAGGAGCTCCTAGTCAGCTTCTTTGGATCGCAGCTTCGGCGAGAACAAGAGGCGAGAGGGTGAGCGGGGTGAAAAACATGCGGGAGGGGTGGGCGCGAGGGCGGAGAGAGAGCGAGAAAACATTTGGACCGGGCGTCGCTGGAACGTCAGAGCCGCGGCAGGCGGGGATAATATCTTTGGGCGATTGCGAGAGACGGCTCGGCTGTTGGCGTAAGCTCTCAATTGTTGCGATAGAGACGAGCTTTGTGAGAGCATCTCTATTGATCCGCGACCGTCTAAATTTTCGTTTATGTAGATGTTTGAGAATATTTTTTTGGACTATTCGGGGGACTGCTGAGAAATATGCAAAAATATCTGGGAAATTCGTTCCAACGGTATTATGACATGCTGATTAGAGAGGGGTGAACGTCTATGAAATATTCAATTTCACTATAAGCTCTTGATTTTGAGGCAACACTCGTCCCAGAATGGACCACGAACAATTTCAAACAGTTTGAGGAATTCGTAATTCATCAGATCAAATGCAGCAAGGTGCGCTTGAGCTGGAATGGAAGTTGGAATTCTGAGAAAAAAAGTCGTTGAGAGCAGAGGAAATTCAGCAAAGCCTTTCATCAAGCTGATTATAGAAGATTAGCACGTTCACTGCAGTTCTGGAAACTATGTCTGTAATATGAAAATGTTTTTCGACTGCCTCGATGCACTGGGATCAAGGGTTTTTTTGACTCGTTACCTACTGAATCCAATGAGACTGGATAAAATACGATGTACTTTTCATTCTAGTGAATGTGGGTGTGAAGATAATCCGCTCATGAAATTCGTTTATTGCACTATTCACCAGGTCACGGTTGTGATCATATTTCCGATCAAATAATCAAAAGATATGTGTATCTTTATGGGTATGTATTTTGAGTCTTAATTCTTGCCGTATAGCAAATAATATGGGCATCTGTCTATCTATCTATTTTTTCGGTATTGAGATGCCCGAGACATTTATGGAATGCTGACGACTATTTTTATTAGAACCAAAACAATACGTCAATATTTTTGTAGATTTCGATCAAATATCTACTGCATCACATTCTCATGTAATGGTCGGAATTTGCGCTCGTTTAGGAAGGTTTCGTTGGCCCTTATCCGCTGAAGGTTTTGTTGCCCCTCATCCGCCGGCACAGCTGTTCGCGAATAGGATCTTCTCGCAATCCGGCCATCATCTTACGGACTGGTTGGTCTCTAACAGTCGAAATTTTGCTAGTAATTTGAAAATTCATTACTTCACTTAAACAGAGCTCTCTAGAACAAATGCAGGCCAGTCGTGTAATTAGAAGCTGTATGTGTGCCTAATTGTTCAACTAAGCTACTAACTTGGTGCATGGTAAGGGTGTATATTAACTTTGAACTCTAATTGACTGCATCCACACATATTGCATATGTAGATGCACTCGCACATCCATACGTATATGGTCGATTCTACCATAAGTGTAGGATTTTGGGTCGAAATTTGTCCTGGGTGAGTCCAACATGATAAAAAAAATTAGCTTTCTAACCTCGATAAAGTGGAGTTTAAAACTGGATACCTGCATATTTTGGTGATGAGAGAAGATGAAAAAAATTATAATGACGACTATGGGTTAGTACTGGAGCTCCTTAGTGGATCTTTACATCGTGATTTTTGGGGCGGATTGTACAGGGATGGAATGGACGTTTCACCCATAATTTTGGGCTAGTTGTTATCTCGATCAATCTAGACCCTAATCTGCATGGATACTAGCTATACCCACCAAATATTAGAGAAAAAACGTTTCCCGGGCCTGTGTGTGCGCTTTGAGTACTGGAACAAATGGGGGACGGAATTCACACGCCTGTGCTAATCATCGTTAGATCACAGACAAAAGCAGTGTGCTATCAAACAAACTGAATCTCAGGCCAATCGTACTCAGCTTACTTGATTCGTCAATGGGTCAACTCCAAACTTACAAGAGGAGGGTCAGGTCTTCGGAACATCAATTTTCACCAAAATTTTTTACAGGCTCGTACTACCGAGAATATGAAGAATCCCAGGCAATTCCATCAAATGGGCCTCTTCTTTAGCATTAATGGTACGTCTATATATGAGTGACTCCGCGGGGAGTGGGAGTTTTTGAGGCCAAAAATGTCCACGGGTGTGATTTGGGTCAAAAAATTATTTCAGCCCCAAATGAGTTTTGGATGGTTAATAGAATGAATCCGTACATGTTTGGGCATCAAAACCAAGTATTCAGAGTTACGTTGGCCAAGGTGAATCTCAGGGAAAACTACGGCATAGTTTAAGGGGCCGAGAGGGGGACGGAATTGACAGGGACGGAATTGACATTTCGCCATAAAAATGCTCTCACAACTCGGAGACTAATCATGGACACTTTTCCGCGCATATTTCATCTAATGCCATCAAATACTACGAAAAAGTGCGTTTTATTGAGCGATAGAGTTCACAGGGTAGCGGCACATCGGGGGGACGGAATTGACCGAAAATTTTGTACGCGAGTAGTAAACCCCGTTCAAACTGCCCTTATACTGCGTAGATTCGATTTTAGAGCCGCTCTACCGCAATTTTTGGAACCTTTGGGATCTTTTGGTGATAACTTGGCCAGTACAAAGGGCCACATCGACGATCGGGACATTTGCCGCCATTATTTGTGCTGTACCATCAGTTTTGGTGCAAATCTCCGGACAAAATGTCGTCTTCCCGTGCGAAAGCTGGATTTTTTATTTCGACTCCTAAAATGGTGAAGTGGTGCACTCCAAAGTATAGAATTGGAACTAATGATTGGACTTAAAGGTTAGTGACCTTGCATAGGCGTACTACTGGTTTTTATAGCGAAGATTAGGTTCTGGCCAGGGGACGGAATTGACATTTTGACCCCTAATTTTCTAATATAAAAAACGGAGGCTTTGAAAATCACTCGAAAACCAACTACAAATTTGGATACCAATAGAATACACCGTCACAAATTTTAACGGCAACGATTAAAAGTCGCGGAGGCTTGTGCGAACCTTGGACGCAGAAAATCCCACTTTCCGCGGAATCACTCATATACGACTCTCTAACACGGGCCTATATGGCCAATGCTAATGTTTGTCGCTGTATTTCGGAACAAAGTGCCCATCTGGATTCTTCATCTACTAGGTGATACAAGGCCATAAAAAAATTTTAGTGGGGGTTGGTGACCTGGACCCCTGGCCCTCCCCTTGTCAGTTCATTCGATTCCGGAAAAAATTAGATTTCAGTGCGACCCACGCTAATTGAATCTGAAACGTGCATTTTGAGCGAGATCGTGGGACATGCATAAAAAGGCTACAATCTCTCCTATACAAGTCAACTCACGTATCAGGTGCGCGTAAATTAGACTCGTTCGCATGAAATCGCGTATCCTGCGATTCGCACCGAAATCGAGCCGCTGAATTTTGCCGCGAAGTAGGCAGAGTGACGAGCGACGAGCCCTCGATGGGGGACACTCGAGTTGAAGAACTGGCGAGCCCGGCAGCTAGGAGATTCGGATGTTGAGTATTCCAGCTGAGCGTGAGCTTTTCCGGCTCCTTCTGCTCTCGCCACTCACGTGCGTTTCGCAGCGAGATCGCGAGTACGAGCGACGAGCCATATCCGCGTTCTCCTCGAGGACCCAATGGCTGCATTCATTTTGGCGAGAAAGGTACGAGGTAATGAACAAAAAAATGTCACTCGCGATTTACATGTAAGCCTCGAGAGTTGTTCTGAGGGTGAATCCAACTCGTGGCACCGAGGGCCTGATACCTTCGAGCTGGACCCTTAGCGCGTGTCAACCGTGGTAAAAATAACCATATCACGTGTTTTGACTACTGCAGCCCACACCTGACAAGGGGGAACAAAAGTGATGAAACGCGTAGAAAATGGCAGGTATCATTTAGAGACCCCAATACTGGTTTTATGGTTTACCAAACCCGCTGAGATCAAATTCCATTCCGGTGAGAGACTTCACCGAACACGCGACTCTTTGGGGGAGAAGAACAACAGCGAAAATGGAATATCGAGATGGACAGTGCGAAAGAAGAGAGAAAGGGCCGCTGGAGCATGTAAACTTTATGCTCACTGCGAGCGCTACCATGTTCTGGTGCTGCAATGGTTCATCGGACGCGAAGCCGGTATTTTACGTCAAGAGGAGCGCTGCACATTCCAAAAGGACGAGTGCATAAGAGCACGTAGCAACAGAAGCCAAAAAACACATTAAAACTTTCCCGGGCAAAATTTTACAATCTGAGAGAGGTGTGGAATTCCTCGGCGAACGTGATACCCCGAACAAAACTTTTACGGATTTTTGTTTTCAGATGAATAAATCTCGAGACATTTCTCGACGAGGCCGCTGTAAACCTCGCACACTTCGGTTTAACTAAATATACTGCTAAAATGATGAAAGCCATGACCAAAGTTCGAGACAAAGAGATACAGCTCTTCTCTTCGTCACAACTCAATAAACCCTCGAAATTCAGAATGACTGGGATCTTTCTCTTGCGCTCGGCCCATCAAACTGTCGATTCCAACATTTTTATTCGCCTCGTGAAAACTGCCAAACGCCAGCGGATGAATATATATATATTTGGGTCTTGAGAAAGTCGGCGGCTCGTAAAAGGAACTCTCCGTCTTGGTCGCGCTGCCTCCAATGAATGCGCATCGCGAGCTTTTACGGCAGCTCGAAATGAAGTACTTCCTCGTTGAAATGAGCATGTTAATTTGCAGCGGAACGTTTCATACTTGAACTCCTCCCATCGGTCGGCTCTGCGCGAAGCTTCGCTGTTTTCGCGTGTCTCGAATACCTCGACGGCGGAATACTTGCCTGTACGTATATACACACTCGGGCCGCTCTCGGGTTTCGCCTCGACTCCGCAATAGCGGCTTAAAGATCCTAATGTGAGTTGGACTTTGTTTCGCAGCGCGCAGATAAACTCCATAGAAGCGTATATATCTGTAGAGAGCGAGATAGAGATTCTCGCGCGCATCGCGCCCGTTAATAAAGAGCAGTCGAGGGCAGACTGCGCATCGAGGGCTATGCAGTAAAACTAAAGAATTTCCACGGGGAGACGGCGGCGGATGGATCGTGAAGTGAGGCGGTATAAGGCTGCCGAGCCAAGGCAGCGCGAAGAATGCAAGCTTTGCGAAAAATTCGAGCCTCGCGGATGAGAAAAGGAGAGAAGAGACGGGAGAGGCTAGAAAGAGAGGGTGAAAGTTTCCCCTCAGATGCGTTAAAGGAGATGCTCATCTCGGTGCGGCGCGCGCGAGCGCTTCAGGAATTCATGACCCTCCGTCATCATTAAATGTCTTGTTACGCATGGTGCTTCATATTCATTCTGGGGTAACGCGAATTTAAAACACTTTTGGACGGCTCTTCATCACGATGCTGAGCGCGCACTCGTGATTTACGCCCTTGCCGCGAGAGCGACCTTTGATTTTTTGATTAATGCCATTGCCAATGCCGAGGGACGAGTCGCTTCCATATTTTCATCGATAAAATTTTCACTTTGGACGGGAATTTCTCGGGAAGTTTTTGTTCCTAACTCATCTCAAAGGTCGATTAGGATTTTAATTTTTG
>JAPYYZ010003287.1:0-11800 GCA_030522705.1 Eretmocerus eremicus | reverse complement strand
AGCGATGCATTAGACTGGAAAACTCATATAATAATTGAGCAAGTTCAATTGAAAGGTATAAGTTTCGATGGTAGTCTGGTTTTTACTGCTAAAAAGTTTATGCCTGTCTGCAAGGTTGCAACTGTTATTCTACAACTCTCTTGAAGCTGGAATCGACTTTCAGTTTCACCTTTGGCGGATCACGATGATTATAGTTTAAAAATTATATTTAGAGCAATCCAATATAGCTTCCCAATTAGTGCTTTCTTCTAAAGTGCTGTGTTTAATGGCAAAACACAGAATTCAACTTGATTGGTACAATTTTCAGCCGATTGATCCTCACATTGAACTCTATACTCGATGGGCTCCTGCGCAGGTCGATCGAGATAAATTCCACGCCCTACAACCGCCAGACTGGAGGATCACAAAGTACAGAACCGGGAGAGAGCACTAATTGGCAAGGTATAGTCTATGGAATGGTAGTTGAAAGGTATGGTGTATTGGAAAAGTATTTGCTCCTAATAATAATCAACAAATATTTTGGATGAATATCTCTGCGATCCGTGAAATATGAGACAAAGTTAATTTCAGCTTCAAGAGGGTTGAAGGATGAAAGCGCAAACGTTGCAGAAACGCACACATTTTTCTGCAGGAAATATCTAAAGGATCTTCTGGATGTTTACCGATCATTCTGCTATCGAATCATCACAAACAATTTCAGAAGCGGAATAGCCTGAGCTATTGAGGATACATGATGTGATCCAATTATTGAGAAAAATTCTTATACTCTGGCAAAGTGTATTTCTCAGAGATATTTCTGAGATACAGTATGTTGTATCAAATGTCATTTCTTGTGACCAAACCAAAACCTCTTTACCTGTTGAATACTTGTGAATAGCAATTATTTAGCAGTCAACTACATAGCCCACCATTGATCATCGGTCCGCTGCCGCTGTATTACCACCTCGGGGTATATTTATCGCCTGATGGTATTTACCTGCTGAGCAATCACTGGGATCGGTAAGGAAGCGTCTGGAGGCATCTACCTTACCGACCACGAAGCCGGCTGCTGCTAGCCGTGCTGCTAGCTATAGCGCTAGGCTACCGCTAGACCGCTACCTACGACGATCATTACCATTACTGACCATTACATACTCTGCGTGACCCGGTCCGCGGGATTACGATTTGTTGCCCAGGTAATGAAACAAGATTAGATCAATTATTGGGGACATTTACATAAAACTTGGATGACTGCTCCTGATCCTTGTAAAAAGTTTGCTTGCAAACTGCAAAAATGTTTGCAAGGTTAGTCGCATTCAAGACATTGTAATTTTGATCAAGTTAACCTAACACCACTCATGGTTCAATATTGTGTTCTTTGTTACAGAAAACGTTTATCAACCATCCAGATGTGAAGCGGTCATTGAAGAATTACGCTTGTGCTGCGTAAAGAATTCAAAGCAATCTCTTGTATGTGAAGGGATTGATACCTCAAAAAAGTACGAACACAACACAGTTGATTATGTAAGTATCATGGTAGTCTCCAGAATGAGGGGCTTTTGTCAAATCAGTATAGGCAATCAGTAGTATGGCTTGAATTCATGAGCCAGTCCAGGCAATGATTAGTACTCTTTATTCAAAGTTAAGACAGAGGGATAAGCGATTAGCATCTGTAACTTCAACGATTGAGCCAATGGGTCTGATTATTTTAAGTATCTATCTCTTATAACAATCAACTATTTATTCAATTGATTCACAATCAATAATGTTGGTAGTTGAAAGTTGGTATTTTGAGTGAAAGAGACTTAAAAGTCTATTCTTGAAAATAAGCAATTTCTCATTGATAGTGTAATAATGTTTTGATATTTTGGTAAATTCATCCTCAGAAGAAATACCAAGAAAGTTATAATCCATGGATTTTGAATACACCAATTCTTTTACATAAGTTGATTGGAGGTTTTGCTTTGCATAGCAGATTTATAAGTTGAGCCTCAATGGAATGTTATTGATAAAAGTGAAGTTTGTGACAACTATTTAATCAAGTTGATTGTGTACTTCTTTACTCTGATCTTGAGATAGTTCATGAAGTAATATTGTCTTACTGTATTAGTTGAGTTGATTCCAAGTTGAGAGTATCTTGCATAATGACAGTTTTCAGTCCAGCTATGAGCAGTTTTTTAAACCTTTCAGAAAACAGCAAAAAAGTGATAAGCCAATGGACAGGAGAAGAAAACCAGTGTTGAAGGATATGCCATGGATGTATCGTCATCCTAAAAAATTCATGTGGATATCTTTGATCATTGGTGGAGGTCTTGGTTGGTCGCACATTATTTATGCATTTTTTCACACAGAGGAAGAAATAAAAGCCCTCAAATCTCAGTGGTCAGGATTCAAGGTAACATGAATAATGATGACTATCAATGATGGATTCTGTGAAGTTTGCTAAAGAAAGATTTAGAAAATATCCAGTATTGTTGGCACAGTGCAAAGAATCAGCTTCTTTGTACGCCTCTTGTGTTGTGAGTAAACGCAATTTGGAAAAAGACAATTGCAAAAGAGAATTTGATGAGTTTAAAGCATGTTTATTGGGAGCAGCCAAAAAAAATAGAACTAAGCTGTAAAGTGAGAGTAACCGATCACTATGAAGCAACTCATTGATACTGTTGATGAGCATAGCTCAGTTAGAGCAACAACCAAAAGGAGAATCATGCAGTCAAAATTAAATCTGTCTTTTCAAACGCACTGTATAATTAGCTTAGTAATTCGATGTCTTTTAATAGTGTATGCAAATTATCATGATAAATATTTCAAAGTACCGTATACAGATGTAGATTACAAGGTATATACCGATGCAGCTCGTTATATGACAAAAGGAAAATCACCTTATGAACGTCATACCTACCGATACACACCGTTACTAGCACTATTGGTAACACCAAACATATATGTACACCATGATTCTGGGAAAATCTTGTTCTCAATAGTGGATGTCCTTGTGGCAAAGCTAATGAGAAAAATTCTCATCCGTCAGAATTTCAGTCAGCAAACTGCGAATCTTTGTGCACTGCTATGGTTGTATAATCCATTAGCAATCGTCATATCCACGAGAGGAAATGCTGATTCCGTAGCTGTGTATCTAGTCTTATGGACACTGCACTTATTACAAAATGACCAGTTAGTTCTTGCTGGAATCGTTCATGGGTTGTCAATACATTTTAGGCTCTATCCTTTAGCTTTTAGTCTGGTGATGTATATCCACCTCCAAGAGGAAAATTTGTTTATACCAAATCGGAAACAATGGAAGTTGATTGTATCATGCATTCTCACCTTAGTCGACTTGACAGCTCTATGCTACGTTTTTTATGGTAAAAAGTTTTTGGACGAAAGTTTCATCTACCATTTAATTAGAAAAGATGTAAGGCATAATTTTTCTGTTTATTTTTACATGCTCTATCTGTCGGCTAATGAAGGACTGACCTCAGTGCAAAGATTCTTCACATTCTTACCTCAAGTTTCTATACTAGTTGCTTTGGCGTTTCGATATTCTTATAAAGTACAGTTACCATTTGCATTGTTCACTCAAGCAATCACAATGGTAACATTCAATCCCGTCATGACGTCTCAATACTTTTTTTGGTTCCTTTCACTTTTGCCGATCTGTTTGCCTTACTTGAAGATGAGTTTCATTAGAGCGATAGTACTATTATCTGCATGGATATGCAGCCAATGTTTATGGTTGTTTGCCGCATATCTACTAGAATTCAAAGGGATTGACTCATTTGAATTTATTTGGGTATCTGGAATATTGTTTTTTGCTGTTAATATTAAAATATTGACCGACTTGATCAATTGCTATAGGCTGTAAAGATGATCTACTTCAAGTCCATGGTATGATTTTTGAATGAAATGTTCTTAGAAGCATCCACTGTAAACCAAATGAACAATAAACTTGAGTGATTACCGAACGTTTATCATTTGCTACAACGGAAATGTGAAGTTGCGAAAATCCCCTGTAGTGAATGATGGAATTGATGGAAGCGAATTAATTGTATTGATTTCGAAAGTTTTTATTGAAAAATTCGAAAATTATGTCTATGTACAACAAATGAGTTCGTCACTACATAGTCGAGGAGATGCAAAGATGAATCGACAAAATTCTGCTTTATCCTTTCTGTTGCAGAGTTATAAAATTCGTATATACAAATACAAGTCGGTGGGCTCTTAGAATCGGCCTCTTCGAAGGTTCCATCAGTAATTTACAATTCAATTCTGAACATTTGTGAGCCATAACCATCGAGGAAGCAGAGTTTTTGTGACAAATATCGTACCTTGTCCAGATTTAATACTTTGCGAAAAGTAGCGATGCCCAGCATCTTCCTGAAGATTCAAAAACCCATGATAATTTTGTTGCCATCAACTGATTTTGTAAATTTTTTGGCAATTCAAAACTATCCAGCACAGATTTGTTTTTAAAAATGACCGTAAATCGATATGTGATATCTTCTTTGCGATTTAATTTGGGATTATTCGATAATTTCAAGTCACTCTGATGAATAAGCTTGGAAGTGGTAATTTTTGATTCGTGACTTGCCATAAAAAGCGATAGATATTCTTCAAATTCTTCCAATTTAATGCGTTGAAATTAAAACAATACTGATCCTTGACCAAACATTATATCAGACTATCACCAATTTGAAAAGGCCCTGAAATAATTTCGGTTGTGGAATTCATAATGAGGGTTCTGGTGAAACAAATTTTCAATATAGTCAATGAATTTGTAATCCTGAGATTCCCTTCCATTCATTTCTCGAAAATGCTCCTTAAATACGTTGATATTGATGTCTGTATGGATTCTCAATTGACCCTCATTCTATCGTTTTCAATTTCTTAACGATCCTCCTAGAGTACGTTTACTCCAGATAGGCGGGTATTTATTCAGAGCAACTCAGTGACTCTTTTTCGAGAAACAGTTTCAAGGATGACACAAAGAATCTCAATTTTTCATAATCTCCCGAATTATGAGACCTACATTTACAGACGTAGATTTGTCTTGGGCTTTTGAGAATGAGAGCGCTAATTCTAACAAGTTCGGTGTGCTCTGAGTCTTATCCCTCTCATCCCCCTGAAATTGATTTCAAGTTCAGTTGGAGATATCGGCATGATGAAATGAGGATAACGGACACGAATGGAAACGAATTGAAATATAATACAGTCATAATATGGCAGAGTTTAATGAAAAATAACATTCGTAATACATGTTTTTTGAAAATAAAAGTACAAAGTAAATTTATACAGCTCAATCAACAACATACAGTACGTCGTTGTGAGTTCATAATAAATGTAATGTACTTCTGTGGCACGCTTAGGCCAATGAAAAATGAGAAAAGGCACGTAATTTTAATGTTATATGCTCTTTACTTATATCATTATACCCGGGTAATAACGGACAATGCAGTACTTTAGTATCAGATTACAAACTAAAAAATATAATAGAATATTATCTTTAGGCCTTGGATGGCAAAATTGACCAAGACAGTGGGTGTAACACATTTACAGAGAGTTTGAGCACTTGGAACGATTACATGAACAAATCATGATCACGATCATTGTGCAAGTTACGAAATTCAAAAAAATATTCACAACATAAAAATGTACATACATGGATTATAAAAATTGTCTTTGGCAACAAAAGTCATTCGAGCTTTCCATTACGATAGGGTCAGTTCAAAACATAGAAGATATGGACGAGTATGATAGTGTTCTGTACCCGATTGGATCAACAGAAAGCTTGAAATAAAATCAACACATGAAAAAACAGAAAATGACGGATTACCGATTTTTTTCAATCTCTTTAGAGGATTCATATTCGAGAAATTTTCTATATTGGCACACCGTGATGTATTAGAGAGAATCAAACATATTTATGTTACAGCTTGATCTCTTTGCGATTCTGCAAGATCCAAAAAATACATAGCAAAAGTCATCGGAAGATTCCGTTCGATAATTATCCTCTCTCCTATAAGAAACGCTGAACAACTTAAGGTACAATGAGAAATTCGCCGCGCCAAGCACCCACAACGACTAATTACGAATTTCTCTAGTTGATATCAAGTTCCATGTTGTAACTCTGGTTTTCCATATGTTTTTCTGCGCTCTAAAGGTACGTATAAAATGTTATCGACGAGGTAAAGTTACATTTGAACAGTATGAAAGAGGAAGCAATCGACAGTTCTAAGATTAATTGTTTCAAATTTCGCTAGGCAAGTAAAGTTCAGCTTATAAACATAGTAACTCAACTTCTTGTTGCCATCATCCATTCTCTAGAATAAAGTAGTCATGCCCAAGACACACTTTCAAACAAATATAACACTTTATCCACATATTTACAATGCACGAAATTAGGCTCTCTGCCGAAAAGACAGTTTCGATTCTTGAAAAGATGAGCTTATGCATATAACGCTTTTATTGACAGCAAAGGGAACACGAATTTCGAAATATTTCAGAAATTAAGCCTCCATTTTGATGATTGAGAGCATCTACGTTGTGACTTTGCTTTAGCTCGTTTCGTTATTATCGTGAGCATTTTGCTTTCATTCAGGCTAGAATTGTTTTATTTCCTTAGGGATGCAAGATTTTTGTAAGAATGAAGAGTTTATCCAATCACTGATATATTTTGCGTTGAGAATTGACTTAGTTACATTTTTCGGGTGCATGAAATTACAATGGCTTTGGATATTTTTTATTATAATTATACACCTTGTTTCACATACTATGAATGAAATTCATGGCTCCTTCAGAGATTTGGAGTTTTTTTGTATAGTACGGAAATAGACCGTAAATTCTGTAGATAATTGAAAAATTTGCTCAAAAAGAGACTTGAAGAATACTTTGATATGAAAATTTGTTCATCAGCACATACTCGATATTTCGAGACACTCGAAATAATTTTGTATTGCCAGCAGCTTCGCTCTGTCTTGATTTCAGGAAAAGATGAGAAAGCTTACGTTGGGTTACATCTAAAGTTTCAGTTGATATCATGCATATCACAGGAGACGAGTCACATTTGATGTCTACTCTTTTACCTCTGCTCAATTGTGTAGAATTTTGTTTCTCCAAGGAGAAATTTTCTTCAAACTTTTGGGACATCAAGTTTCATGGTTTGAGAATTATCTATCGAGGGTCTTCGTGGCATGTATAGAAAATCAATTTGAAATTATACATATCAAGGATATACATGAAATTATCAAACGAAAGCTGCATTTTTTGCTCTGAGATACATGCCCATCTTTTAGAGGGAGAGGGAAAAGTTGAGTATTCGTGCTAGTAAGACTTTCAGGATGCATTTCATTATCCAAATCAGCAATAAATGTTCAGAAAAAACGACCTTGAGGAGGAAATATAAGATTTAAGTTTAAAAGCGAAATAACTCTGCACGTACTCTTTGAAAATTCAAAAGTATACTGTAGTTGATACATGTCAAATCAGTATATTCATACAGGTAGATGGGATCGGTCGTTTATTCTCACCAACAAAAGATAGAGCTTTCTCGGTAGTTGGTCGAAACTGGAACCTCGAATTCCATTTGAAATTTGAAACTCGATGAGCAAAAGCTTTCCTTTTTCGCTAGATGTCGAGCAAGAATGTGCGTAAGTAGTTTTATATCTAATGTTTGCACGACCATTTTTCTCTTCATTGTAACTTTAAATAGTCTTATATATTTCTGCGCAATCTCATTTTGAATGAAAAAGTATGTTGGAGTTTCAAATAGATAACAGTATAAAATCTCATTTCGTCAGTACAAACAATTTAAAGATATGAATCAGTTGGTTTGCCCAAGCCAGGACTCGTTAGCATAGTATTAGCTGTAGCTCAGAGTAATCTTCAATTTGCTATAATCATATTCACTACAAATACAGTCATAACTCTGATAATTTTTAATACTCGAAGATCTCTCTCCTTTGTAGGAGAGGAGAATAAGTCACACAGATCAATAATGTTTACGAATCGAGTCGATGGCAAAGCCGGAAGAACACGCACCCGTGCCATAGGTGATTTCATTTACATTACAAAACTAACTAAATATTTTCACGCGAAAGAGCTATCGCGAGTAATAATTTTTTGTCTGTTCCTCTACATATTTACATCTTTATAATACTATGGTACAAGATTTTACGATATTAAAAATTATCGACGATGCAACTAGCTCTTTCACGTGAATGACAGTACTTCACCCTGGCTTTGTTGTATTGCATATTTTCGACCCCTTTATGTACAAATTATTTCGTCGTCGGTGCGCAGATGAGTCTGCCGTTTGATTCGTATTTTTTTTGGGAGCCCCCTCTGCCTCGATTCTTGATTGGGTTTCAGATGAATGTAATAGGACCGTTAGAAAATAGGGCACTATCTCGATGATTAACATTCAGATTTGCAACATCGACCTCACTGATATTCTCTAAATTCAACTGAAAATAAAGACAGTACAGGCAGCACAACCAAGAAAATTTGTCAACATCGTTCTGCGGAGACCATTTGAACGAGGCATTTAGCATTCATCCAGCCTCTTTGATGTTAAATGCGTTGACGTCAATTTCTTTCGTTGAGCCAACAATTATTGGAAACAATTCATTATACAACCGAGTGTATAATTCAGCTATAAAGATGGAAATCTGCTGATCGAAATTGAAGTGTAATAGACAGAACAGGAGACACACATTTTTAGACACTCAACAACTCGATGAAAAGATTCTACATGCAATCTGTGATATCCAAATATACGTCAATTATTTGAAAATCAAGTGGAGACGACATTGTGAACACTCTGTCCGCACAGAGTCCGCGCAATAGTCTGGAGTTGCGATAAGTTTACAAAGGATTGAGATGTGTCCCCCGCGGATGCAAAGTTTTTGCGCTGTCAAAGAGACTCGCCGCGGAACTGTTGCGCAAAGTAAAAATTCACCCGGAGCCGCTCGCGTTTGAGGCGTCGTTGATTTTTTTTCGTGCGCCCTGCCCGACCTTTTCCGCGCATCTCGTCCAAAGTTAGGGGATTCAGGCCAAGTGGAAAGTCACTGCAACGAGCCGTCCCATTCTAATGGGTCCGTGCCAGCGTGGAGATGCCTCTTTGTATACGTTTGCTTCGCTCGCCTCTCGTATCTCGGGATTCAGGAGGCGAGCAGCGACGCGATAATTAACGTGAAAACGTGGACGCTTCGGAGACGACGAATCGACGCGGCACGGGACTCGTCCGGATCAAACGGCGGCGAGCGAGTCGCGACTTTCGCAAGACATCAAACGAATCCGCGCGCCTGTAGATCGCGCCCCGACTAATTACATTCGCGAGATGCGGAGGCGGGGCTCTATTGACGGGGCACGGGTGACCCGGTTGTGCCTCGCGGATCGCAGAAATGAATGGCGCGCTCGGGCTCGTCTGACTGCACGTCGACTCGTACTACTGCGCGCGGCCGCGTCAATGAGCGTCGTCGACTTCGAGAGGCGGAGGGGGGTACAACCGCACCACCGACGACGATCGGCAAATCGCGTTCGGGTACGCGCACTGTACAGAGAGAGGGGGGCGAGGGGAGGGGAGGGGGTCCCGCTCGGCCCTCGAGATTGTCGCGGCGAATGACGAGACGACGTCCGGATCAGGCTGCCGCCGCGAGGAGGCGCAGGGGCGGGCCGGCGGCCGGTCAGCTCGCCGGTCAGTGGGCGCTCTCGTCGGGCTCCTCGGCGAGGTCGGGCAGCCGGGAGCAGCTGGTCGCGCGCAGCAGGCTCAGCTCGAGCTCGGCCTGCTTGGCCTGCTCGAGCAGCAGCCTGCGCGCCTGGCTGGCCCGCTTCAGCTCCCTCAGCACCCTCTCGACGCGCCTGGCCACGCTCAGCCCGCTGGACGGATGCTGCTGCTGCTGCTGCTGCTGCTGCTGCGGCGGCGGCGGCGAGGCCGGGGAGCCGTCGCCGCGCCGCTGGCTCTAGGCGCTCGCCTCGACCGAGGGCCGGCCTCATACGTGGGTCGCCAGGCCCGACTGCACCGCCGCCGCGCTCCGCTTGACCGTCGCCACGCCGCCGTTGGGCCCGCCCGTTATGTAGTGCGCCGACAGGCCCGCCTGCAATTAACCATTCTCGCGTTAGCTGACAACGCCCAGGGACTTTTCAAATGCAAGATTGAAATAAAACAGCGATGAAAAGTGTTCATGGTTTGGCTGGAGCGAACAAAAAAGCCAAATGGAAGTATTACAATGATCGAAATCACTACATTCTAAATTCTACAGGGAATACAACGAGTAATGAATATCGGGATAATGAAATTAAATATACAGGACCGCCCATAAATTTCAAACAGGTAAACGAAATGGTGATCTACGAGTTGCAAAGGAATTTTTAAAGAACAGTCCGAAGGAGCAGAAAAATGCTAACATTCCGTAGTTTTCAATTCCTTTCTGCGAGTTTTTTCAGACGGTATTGACATTTGTGAAGTTTTGGAGAATTTCGAAACTTTCCTTCTCCATCGAATCACCTGTAACTTTTTCGGAGATGAAGATAGACAAATTCTGGCAAAAGCATCTTCAAGAGCGAAAAAGTATGTGTAACTATTTTTTAGTATTTCTTACTCCACGCACTGAAGAGAATGCGAGCCGTGAAACTGGCGAGTATCGTGATATTTTAGTTTTTGGAACTCAACCCGCACAAAACACGATTCTTGCCATTTTCAGGGCTCGCATTTTTTCCAGCGCAAGGAGTAAGAAATAATAAAAAAATAACTGCACATAGTACTTATTTCGTTCTTTGAGATGCTTATTCCAGAATCTGTCCATCTTCTTCACCAGTTACAGGTAGTTCGATGCAGGAGGAAAATTTCAAAATTTTCTAAAACTTCACCAAATTCCTATACCTTCTGAGACTTTGATTGTTAATATCTTTTTCTGCTCTTTAGGATGTTTCCTCAAAAATTCCCTTACAACTCACAGATTCTGAGATATGGTTGTCTGAAATTGGATCATCATTTCGTTTACCTGTTTGAAATTAATGAACGGTACTCTACAGTAGAAATCGTCCCACAAAGCGGTTTCTCGGAACAACGTTGAGCACCAATTTATTGCACCCTCGTCGAGATACTTGATTTAAAATCGACTTCAACTCAATGTACATTTTACTTGGAACCATCACGGGCATTTGGAATTGTCCAAGTAACAATAGTCTGATGAGGATACCGTTCAAAACAATCCACCGGTACTGAATTTGGCAAGTTGAACGTGATTGACTACCGTGACAAAGTCGATTAATCGTTGTAATGGGAGTGCTGGCGTACGAAGAGTGCGCCCACTCGTGCGCGCGTGTTACGATACGAAATTGATTGACGGAGGCAAAAATTACCTGTGGCCCGGCTCCGTTGAGCGCGTTGAGGTTGTTCATGCGCATCGCTTGCGTGTAGGGTGGCGGCGCCGGCGTCACCCCGGGTATCGCCGTGTGGCTCGCGTGCCGCAGCTGCTCCGCCGCCGACATTCTGCAAAAACCAATCGCGACTCATTAGAATCAACATCACGGCCGATGCTACTTCACGCGAGGCTGGCAATACGGATTTACTACAATCGAGGGTGGGAGTGGAAACGATCGACTCATCTCGATTGCTCGATGACGCTTTTGCACATACTCAGTTTAGAAAGTACATGCCACTTGTCCACGATAGAATACACAGATAAAAGTTTTTAATGGGCACTATGAGAATAAAGGCTCGTACACTCTAAATTCCTTCGAAGGAAAAATCCCTCCAAGTAGAGGCTTTTTTGCCTCCAACGGTAGAGGGATTTCAAAATCCCTCGAACTAGAGGGAAAT